>JAYMTF010000043.1:0-64955 GCA_036897485.1 Pelargonium nanum
GGACCAATGTGGAACAAATTGGATACTAAGAGGACCAAACTGGAACATTTTCCTAAATTTTTCGGTGTCATCCAACCTTTTAGCATAGGTTGCGACCCTATTCAATATTTTTGTAGGTGATCATGTGTACTAAAAATAAGATTTCTAAAGCATGGGTCGGACCAGCGCATGTCCCATTACATAAGTAAAATAATTGAAAACTAATTATTATTTAATATTATTTTAACGGAAACTAACAACAATGGTCATTTTGAATTCATACTTGTAAGTTCAAAAACTATTTTAAGATTATAAATATTTACGACCAAATTGAGCTCTTACTAAAAATTTTAGGGATCAAATATGATGTTTTACCAAAAAAAAAAAAAAACATGTCTTTTATAGAGCGTAAGTTACCTGGAAGAATTTCAATGGGCTTTGGGCCCATCCAAGACAACAATAGTGTGATCCAAAATATTATGGGCTGGATCATAGCGTCCATCACTTTTAAGCTTTCATGGGCCTATTAATATCCACCGTCGATTTGATCGAACTGTACATTACTGGTCTCATAGGCGATAACCGCCTATCCTCGTAACCACGCAAGTGGATAAGCACATGACTGAACCCAAAACGGCACGTGTCGCCGCGTTTAAAGACACGTGGGTTCGGTCGGAGACACGTGCCGACATGCAGGATCTGGACATGCAGTGTAAGCATCAAGAAATGGAAGGTAGCTGGTTCGTTTTAATCGAAACCCTAAACAAAAACCAAAAACCCATTTGAAGGAAAGAGCTTTTTTGGATCGATGACTTGAAGATCAGATTCACAAACAAGTAAGCTCTCTTCTTCTTCTTCTTCTTCTTGATGAATAATCATATGATATGTTACAAAAATGTGTATTGTTCTTGTGATTTGATCTTCTGTTTTTGTGTGTTTTGGTGATCAAGTGTGTGCAAGTTCTGGTTATTTGAAATCCAAATAGTTAAGTAAAAATCAATACTAAAGATTGTTCTTATTTGGTGTTTCAATTATATGGATTTGTTTTAAATTGATTCAATTTGTAATGATGTTTAAATTTACAAACTTGACTAATTTGAATCAAAATCACTTGATAGTTTTGGACTAAATTGAAATAATAAAAATTGGAACATTTTAGTTGTCACTTCGTGAAATTGTTTGTGTTATAAGACTTTTCCTAAATTTATAGGTGTACGTGTTTTGAATATAACTTTTGTATTTACAAGTAAAATTTGGAATGTTCACAAATTGATTAGGTTTTTAATATAACTTTTGTATTTACAAGTAAAATTTGGAATGTTCACAAATTGATTAGGTGAGTACACGTAAGTGATACTAGTCCAAAATATTCAAGCTTATGGGTTCGGTCCGCCAAATAATTATCTAGAAATAGTTAGTTATTTATTGATATATAATCGAAACTTAGGAATTTTTTTATGATGCAATCCTTGTTATATAGTATTGATTATATAGTTTCTATCTAGCATAGAAAGAGTAAGTTATTTCCGAATTTGATCGATTATATATGCATTTTTGTGCTTTTAAGTTTTAATTTGTTGTTAGTATGATAAGCAAATTTGTTCAAAAACCTGATGATCTTAACACTTTGTTTGCTTTTTCAGCCGAAAATTAGACCAGGAAGATCATACAATATCCTTGAAAGATCGTTGTCTAGAGTCTTTCCAAACTCTATAGCAAACAAATAAATTTAAACATGTCAGGCGTGTCTTTAGCCGTGGCTCCTCGAAGTGAGCCTGACCAAACCCTAAACCCCGACCAAACCCCTCCGCACAAGCTCCACCCCCAACGCAAGCAACAATCCGTTGTGGGTGGCGTAATGGGGTCACTACGTGTAATCGAACTACAACTCGTAGCATTCATTATGGTTTTCTCGGCTAGTGGTCTCGTGCCCCTCCTTGATCTAGCCTTTCCCGCCTTCACTTCGCTCTATCTCATAGCATTGTCTCGCTTCGCTTTCCCGTCCCATGGTAATGTTGCCACTAACTCGCCCGAAATTTTCCAAGGAAGTGCGTTTTTTCGGTTTTATGTAGTTGTGGGAACTACTATTGGGCTTTTCTTGCCACTAGCCTATGTGTTAGGAGGCTTCGCGAGAGGGGATGATCACGCTGTCCGGTCCGCGACACCCCATTTGTTCTTGCTTTCATTTCAAATACTTACCGAAAACTTGATTAGTGGCTTGTCCTTGTTTTCTCCACCGGTGAGAGCACTAGTGCCTGTCCTCTATACGGTGAGGAGGATTTTTGTTACCCTTGATTGGATGCAAGATGTGTGGATTAACAAGTCAATCCCTGCAAATGCGGAGTTTAAGGTAATTTCACTAATCGATTTTTCAAGTTTTAACATGTTTTGCTCACTACTTGGACTATTTTGCTCGCTCATTGTTTTGTTGTATATGTAGTATGTAAGAAAAAAATGATCATCATTTTCTCTGAGTTTCTAACAAGGCATTTTGCGCATTGTTCGGATGATTTTACTCGTTGTTTTGTTGTAAATGTGGAATTTAAGACAATATTTTTAGATCATTTTCTGATTTGCGGCCAATTTTGCTCATTGTTGTGTTGTAAATGTGGAATTTAAGGCCATTTTCGCTAATCATTTTCTCAAGTTTTCACAAGTTCGGCTCCTTGTTTTGTGTATAATTGTGGAATGTAATTTAGGATTATCTTAGATAATCAACTTTTCGAACTTAAGTTTGGCTCATAGTTTCCTTTTTGTGCCATCGATTAGGCTGTTGCATGGTGTTGGTTCGGGAGGACACTTTCAGCTGCTAATCTTCTCTACTTCTCGATAAATCTATTTTGCTTCTTGATTCCTCGGTTCCTTCCTCGGGCCTTCGAGAAGTACTTCAACGAAAGAAATGAAACTCATGCGAAAATGGCAGAAGATAAGTATTTAGCATCGAAAAACGAAGCAAAATCAACAACAGATAAGAAATCAGATTGATCACATGTATGTGTCACTAATAGACTTTGTTAGTAAATTTTTAGCTTCACTTGAACCACACTTTGTGGGTTTCTCCTTTACCTTTGTTAGGACTCGTTTTTTAACCGTTGAGTGCATATGTTGGATGCTTCTTCTTTTTGGTTATGAGGAATGGGTCATGTAATGGAATATGGATGTCTGTTTTGGTAATTTTTGTAGTTGGCCTGGCTTTATTTACATGTGCGGTTTCTCTTAATCTATGAGTGTATTACTTGCATTAAAAAAACGGTTATGATAGTCGATTGTTTTCCCATGTTTTTCCATGTTTAGTAATGAGATGAGTTTTGAATTAGATTATTCGTGACCAGTGACCAATGACCATATAGTCATTGTTTTAAGGTAAAATACCTAATTTGGTTCCTGAACTTTGATGTTTTGACCTAATTTGATCTCAATGACTCAAAATGGTTTATGATCTTTTAAATATTGACCCAATTTGGTCTTTAAACTTTATTTTGACCCGAAATGGTTTCTACTTTCACATGTTGACCCAAAATAGTTCTTACCCTTAGAATTTATATCAAAAGTTTATGGACCAAATTGAGTTAATAAAAAGTTCAGGGACCAAATTGGGTCAAAACACCAACGTTTAGAGACCATTTTCGGTTAAAAAAAGTTGAGGGACCAAATTTGGTCAAAACACCAAAGTTCGGGGACGAAGTTGGATTTTTTACCTTGTTTTAATATCAGCGCCTACTATGTTATATACTTAATTATGACCAAAATATCATTTTATATATTTCCTCTTAATTAAAAGGGCAAAATATTAATTTTATTGAAATATAACCACTTTTACAATATTATTCATCAAATATTTGTCCTTATTTTACTATTTATTAAACGGGCTGACACAACATAACTCAAGTAACACGTTTAAACAATAGACTATCGATTGTCGATCTAACATGGTCCTACATATTTAACCGTTTAACTAAAACGGGTCATTTTTATATAATATGTTTGAAATTTTATATTTTTATTCTTAAACGAGTGCGTCAATAACAGCAACGCGAACACAGTCTAACTATTAAACAAGTTAAGTAAACTAAAACGAATTTGACACAAATCCGATTGCGGTGAATTTAAATCTATTTAAGCTTGTGTTGTGTTACAAAAAATACTAATATTTTTTGGATTAAAAAATTAGAACACTACCAAATGGCAAATGTCGTCAAAGCACAGCCTATACATTTTGTTTACCTCAAAATTTGGTACCGTTCACTGTGGTCTTGGTCGGTTGTCGTTATCCACGCGGGGCATGTGAAATGACCATTACACCCCATCAAATATCCGGAAATCACGAGCCACATGGCTGCAGTGCTGACGCAGCAGTGTCCTGTCTCTGTCCACTGCCTATTTACATAGTCGTGGTCGTTCCATTTGGGGTACCGGAGAAAAGCTTCTCCCACGCGCATATATTAGCGTGTTCAGTCACGCGCCTTCTAACTATTAAACGGGTTGTAAATGAATCGGGTTATTGACCCAACAATGTAAAGATGAAAATGAATTCTTTTAAGCATAATAGTGTAAAATTTATTAAATAAAATAATAATCATATATCACGTTAAACCATTGTTTATTTGAACATGTTTTTGCGTTAGCGAAAAATTCAATTTTATATATGTTTTAAAATAAAAATAAGACTTCTCAAATCCAATATGAAATTCAAATTGTGTTATACATACAAAAATAGAGTGGATGTGTATTATTGCTAATAATAATAGCTTTTGTAAACTCATTACATTTACCTAACCCACCAACTTTCATAACCCCCCTTTTCTTTTTCTACTTCTATCACTAGACTTTTTGTAACTCACATGAGTCAAGCCATATGATTTTTGACATTTATGAATGACCTTTAAAAAAATAATATATTGCAAATTAATCTTACTTGTTTATTATAGTTAGTCTCATGATACCACCAAACCTTATCAATAATGTTTCAATATTATCTATGATATAGTTTTATAAATTTCACCTTTATTCAAATATATTAAGTAACACATATAACTATTAACGAAAGCAAGAACTATCAAATAGTAAGTGTATCTGCGTTGGGATAAGATTATCGCTAAATATGATGTTGCAAAAGTGGTTCTTTCGTTGAAGACGGAGGGGAGGAATTTCCCAATGCCTTAGGTCTAGTTATATATGACATTTTATCTTGCTTATCTAACTTTTCTAGTTTGGATTTCCGTTTTCGGTAGGAGAGGATCGAATCATGTTGCTCATAGTTTGGTTTGTGCGTTGAAGACCAGAGAGAAGAGGTTCCCCAGTGCCTTGGGTCTAACATTTTATCTTGTTTATCTAGCTTTTCTAGTTTGGATTTCCATTTTGTTATGAGGGGAGCAAATCATGTTGCTCATAGTTTGGCTAGAACATATGTTTCGATTGAGGGAGCGCGTGATTGGGTAGATACATTTTGTCCAATTTAAATCGCAGATCTTGTATTGATGGACCTTTTGAATTAATATAAGATCTTTCATTCCTTTCTTAAAAAAGAAAAAAGTACCATCTTCTTTTTAACTCACTCCAACCTATTTCGTTATAACTTTTTTTTTTTTTGAAGTAAAGACTAAGATGCCTATTTTATTGCATTTCATTAATGCTTACAACCATTATCTTAATTAGGGCTCACAATTTGTTTATGACATGTGAAGTAAGTTGAGTTTAAATTAATGGGGTTCGTGTGGAGTAATCGAACACATTCAATGACAGAATTTGTTTATGTCAAACTCATTTAAGATAATACTAATCTTTAAACGCAATACACAAATATAAAATGATCACCTCTATAACCATAATTACAGTTAACAATTTGTGTGTATCGTGTTTGTGATTTGCCAAAAGTTGACTACGTGCAATACAAAGTTTAACAATTGTGTTGCATGTTTGAACACAAAGATGACATGTTCAACATGACTACTATATGAGTCATATTGAAACACAATAGACACGAACCTGACCAAACACATTTGACACGACACAACTCAACACGTTCCTAAGACTACTTCACAATTATACTCTTAAGTGAACGAGTTGGACGTGCCGTGTGTCCATGTTTTAGAGGTCCAACACGATTACTACAAGTGTGGCATTCTCCAGCACGAATACACTAATGTGTGAATCCAAACACATTAATTTTGATTTGTGTTACAACACGTATTGCCAAGCTCTAACCATGATCTTGTTGACAGGTGGGAGATACGCACCAAGGAAGAGCGTGGAGGCTATATCCCTGAAAATTTTAAGGATAGTGACCTCTCCTACCAGTCGCACACCCTCTCTCTCTCTTACTTTCTTGTTTATCAAGTAAATAAATATTTTCATTCAAAAAAAACAATTAAATAAACTTAAAACCCTACACCCACCACCTCTCTCTCTCTCTCTCTCACTACTCATTTATCAAAACCACAACAAAAACCATCACCAACCCTTTTTTCCTCTCATCCTCCACTCCAAAACCCACCTTTTATTTTCTCAAAATGAAGCTAAAAAACAAAGGAAAAGTGTACCCTTCCCCGTCGTCGGCGTGCTCGCCGGAGACCGACGCTCTGTCCGTTCTCAAGCTCCTTCCGGCGGCGATTCTGGCCCTCGCTTCGCTCCTCTCTCTCGAGGACCGCGAGGTCCTCGCCTACCTCATCACCAGGTCCTTAAAAACCACCACCAACACCAACGGTTCCTCCACCAGCCAAAGCCACGACTCCAAGAAGAAGTCGGCGAAGAAGCCACCTAGCGGCGCCGCGGCGGCGGCGGCGCAGGCCCACAAGCCGCCTATGTTCGACTGCGAGTGCTTCGACTGCTACACCAGCTACTGGTTCCGGTGGGACTCGTCGCCGAACCGCGAGCTCATCAACCAAGCCATCGAAGCCTTCGAGGACCACCTCGCCAACGGCGAGCAGTCCAAGAAAACCGCCAGAGGCAAGCGGCGAGACAAGTCTGGTCGGCGCGTGGCACCGCCTGAGAAGCCTCTAGATGTTTCTGTTGCTTCCACCGTTCCAATTCCTTCGCCGGAGCCACCACTTCCGGAGGTTTTTTCATCGGAGGAGATCTCGCCGTCGGCTTCACCGGAGTTGAAGGAGGTGGTTGGGGAGATGCCGGAGGTTGCGGTTGCGGTTGTGGAGGAGACGGAAGTGGTGGAGGAAGAGGTGGCGCCGCCGGTGAGTCGAGCGGCGGCGACGAGCCACAAGGGTTTGGCGAGAAAGGTATTGCCGGACGTGTTGGGATTATTCAATTCGCGTTTGTGGAGCCTTTGGAGTCCGAATGTGTAGTAATGAAAAATGAAAATGTTTCATTTTTTTTTTCTTTCGGAAATTTTTGCTTTTCCCAAAGCAAAAACTATATATAAAATTTATTTTTCATTAGATTTTTGTTGAACATATATTCGTATTTCGAATATATACATATGGTTTCGTTTCAATGAAACTTCACTTTTTTCTCGCCCAGTTGCCGGCGGGAAGTCATTTTCTCGGCTTACAGGTTGTTTGGCTCTTTCCGGGAATTTTTTGTACTTGTTGATAAAATGTTGCTATTAATATTTTTTTTTGCTTTGGAGCTAAGTTCCGTGATTAGGTGAAGATAGTGAAGACGTGGCCTAATCCAATGTGACCTATTCTCAAGTGGAGATTATATATTAGTATTTTAATTAAATATCATAATCATTATTTTGCATTTGGTTCATGTTTTTGCTTTTCTTATTTTTATGTTTTTTTATTCCACCTCCTTTTCTTTTCTTTTTTTCCCTTTCCTTTTTGAAGTGTCAATTTGATGCGAATTTCTATGCCATCTTTTGATTCTTTTTTGCTGGAATCCTGTGAAATAATCATGTTTTAGTTTTTCGACAAGACCCATAATTTTGGGTTTGACCTAAATGTGACCTATATATTAAGAGCAGTGTCCAATTTGAACCTAAACTTGACAAACTCTAATATTCTTTCATGTAATTTCAATTTCGTGCAATGCAGGCTCGAATTAGGAATACCCAAAATCCAATTAACAATTTGTGAGTCCTTGAAATAGACCTAAACAATTTTCGGGGCAGATCAATCAAATTTATACACACTTGCTTCAAATTCAAAATTCAATTATTGGTTTTTTAGTTTAGGCTTAGCTGAAATAAATGTGAACAGTTGTCAGACTAGGACAATCAAATTCACACGAACCCGCCTATTTTACACTCAAAACCCAAAATCAAATTCAAAACCCGCATTCTACAACCCTTATAAGTTGGTTCAGATTTAAATCAGGTTAAGTGAATATCTTACGCTTTTAACTCATAATCCAATTCAAAATCTACAATTTACACCTCTTAACTAAAATTCAAATTGTCTAAGTTCAAATTAGGTGTTACCAACCCGAACACAAAATCATATTGCCAACTCTAAGTTATGTTTGTGAAGGGCTCATTGGTAATTTGGGTGGGTAGTGATATTATTATGAGAAGGCTATTTAAAGCCTCCTTTGCTGGGCCCTTGGAGTGTACAGTGTAGTTACACTGTTACACATTTGCCCTTCCATTTGATGCATATTTGCAGGGATGGACCACCTAGTTGGGGGGTCCAATACATCCATATGTTGCTCAGCAACTTGTGAGAGCAACACTTCTACAACCTCCAGTGGGCCCACTGAACACAAAACTTCTGTATTTCATTCAATGTTGGAGATATTTGGCAAAACCCAATTAGTGAGGAATGTGATAGATTTAAATTGGGTTTTAATTGTCCAAACAGAGGTCATTGAAGTTGAGAGATAGCATACTCAAATACCTAGTTTGGAGATGTCTAACTGTCCTGTTTGGTTGTTGGAAGAGTGTGTTTGAATCCATGGATATGGTATTATTCTCAAAAGAATAGTATATTTCATGCTCCATACTTGACTAATTTGGGGAATTTTGCCTTTATTTATTGCTAATTAAGCATGGGTTTAGCTACTTGATTTTGGGCTTTTTGTGGGAAATTGAAAAGTGGTATGGGTTGGGGTCACTTTCAAAAAGGGAGAAACAAAGGCAAAGATTGAATTTGTAAGGACTAATTGTCTCCTTCCATTTTGTTTGTTTTGTGAGTGACAAAACACAATAGCTTAGGCCATGACCTCAACAGTCAACAACTCAACCACTTCTGTCCAGTTCCTAGCAATATTTTTGTGGTACAACATTATCACATAGGATCTCAACTTTTTGATAATAAGGATTGAGTGAATCCATAGACAAGACTATGATATTTCTTTTTAATATATATATATATATGTTACATGACATTGAATGTTTTGAGTATCAAAAAGCTTCAAATCATTAGATTAAGGCAGTAAAAATGAGGTGTTTAGGTAGATTTGTGATACTAAGAATAATAAGATTATGAATAATATTATTTGAGAAGATTTGGGATAGCATTTTTTTTTAGAGAGTTGGGATAGCATTAGTTGAAAGTAAAATGCGAAAAGATTGTGTAATGCGACTTGGACAAGTGGAGTGTGCAAATATGATCTAAATTTACATTAAGAAAAGTTAATGAAGACCAGACGAATTATGTAGCTTAACAAAAAAAATGTCTAAAATAACCCACTAGAAGATTTTATAAACGACTTCAACATTATGTAGAAAATTTTTGAACGTTGATCACAAGTATGAAAGCGTTGAGTCTCAACCATTGATGGTTAAGACTCAATCAAGACACAATAGATTAGATTTAGACGTGTGCTTCGTGTCCATAAATTCATTTGGGTGAATACAAGTGTTCGTGGACGTGTCACACTCTCATTGGCTTGACTGAGTCTCAAACATTAATTTTTTCTTTCTTTCTATAAGTTATATCTTCTCGTGTTTTGGTTAATTGGTGTTTTTCAACTATTTTATGGAGTCATTCCAACCCTTTCCCTTTCTTCCAATTAGGGCTTCTCATATACGAAGTTTTGGCTGAGTACTAATATCTAAACACTAACTTCATACTATAACTAGAAGAAAGCTATATGCACATGAAACATGCTATGAAAATGCAAAGGTTTGAAGATGATAATTATCTTATCTGTTAAACTTGTGGAGCGAAAAGCATACCGTTCCGCATTGAAGTTAATTGCCTTCTGTGATATCCATTTTGCGAAGTCAAGTTTGTGCTTGAACAATCAGCACCCAAAAAGTTACAAAGCTTGGTTGCAATTCTTGATGCTCCAAAATCCGAATCAAAGCACCTCCATTTCACCTAAATTAAATGCATGGAGAGATGAGAGATGATCGTCATGTAAGAAAGTTGAACCAATAACACGTAACTAGTGAGTCTCATCAGCATAACGCACAGTGTTGAGATCAATCAATTGCTTTGTTATCACAGTTCTCTGTCTATGGTATAATATATGGACACCAGAACTCACCTTACGTTGTGGTTCATCATATCTGATAAGGGAAGATGCCATTTGATGAAAGAGCCAACAATTTGGACCCGAATTCGCAGCCACCCGAAATCTAACCTGCATTTTTTTTCATGTTTGGGTGTCACAAATATGTTTGCCATGAAAGATGTATGAATCGGGTCAAGAAACCCGCACATTTCCATGAAAAACCCACACCTCGTGCGGGTTGGGTTTGGGTTAGGGTTAGGGTTAGGTCTTAGGTCTTCCCAACCTAAAATCTGAAATGATGAGTGCATTTTACAAATGAAACTAGGAGATCTTGGTTCCTTTCTTTCCTGCAACAGTACACAAAACCATAGCTCATTTAGAGTTGGGAAATGGGTCAACGGGATGGGCTTTGGTCTAAATGGATGTAAGTAGGCTTATCGGACAGTTTTTGCCAAGCCGGGCCAGTAATGGCCTGCAAGCTGGAATCAGGGCAAAGTTCACTCTGTCTCCAGCTAAATGGGCCGGACCAAAACATGCATGCCTATTTTAGCTATATATCGGGTCACTTTGCAAGTCCGGATCAATGGTAGCACACAGGCCGTTGACCCATTTTCCAGCTCTAACACAACAATATGAGTTGTTGGGTTTTGTAAGATCCTAGTTCAGTCCATGGTCTCATGCCCAAATACAAAATAGCCCAAATATTGTGTGAGAGAGAGATAGAGAGACTTACAATTACAAATGACAAGAGCCTGAAACATTTGAGCAGCAGCATGAACAAGTAGGGTATAGGGCTGTCTTCAACTTTTGATCAGAGGACAATGAAACACCACAGAACATTGACCAGCAATCAAAGAGTGCAAGACTGCAAGTACAGACCACCTCCCATGTTAATGAGAATAATTTTCCAAATCATTATAATCTTAAACATTAAAACAGTTTTAACATGTGAAAACCAAGATACATACAAGCAAAACAAAGAGAAAAAGGGAAACAGAAATTGCCTTAACTTCTGTTCATTGAAATGAGCACTAGGTGATTCTCATTCAATGTATACCTTGGATTTTCATTATTGAACTACACAGTTGAAACTAGAATATTCTAATACCTTTTTGAAAATTATTTAAAGAAAAACACATTCTTTCAAGAAAATTTTCACATAATTAATAATGGCAAACAAACAAACAGGCATTGTTAAATTCTATTACAAATGAATGTGTATAATGGTAAAATCCTAGTGTAAACCATCTATTTTTTTAATTATATAATATGCTCTCTTTTTTTGGTAGTCCCCGTTTTGATTTTGGACAGGCTGAAAATTCTCAACTTTAGCACATTACAACACAAGAAACTCCAACCCAAAATTGTCCAAAACATGTGCTGTATTCAGCTTAGTAGCTTATTTCAAGTTGGCTTGTCCAACTTGCACCTCTTTTTTACTGAAAAATTACTCCTCCCATCCCAAAATGAATGTTCAATTTCTCAATTTTGTAAATATTAAGGGTAAGTTAGTTATAACTTAGTTTTCTCCCTCATACCCTCGTATGCATATAGTGTAACAAACTCAAGTAATTCTAGCTAACTAATTTTGAGGGTATTCTTGGCGGTTCATGCATAATTAACTTCTAAAAAAGGAAAGTGAAAAAGGAGACATGAAACTGTAAGCAGTAAGCTTGCTATATTTAGTGAGTCCCCATCCATTAGAGGTGAATCTTGTGGGGGCTAAAAGCACTAAGCTAAGCTTACCAGTAGCTGGAATTGTATCACTTACTACTAAGCCCCATGGTACCAGGACAATAATATTCCATACTTACAACTGCTGGCCTTGCCGGAGCTACAGTGTGCAGATCAACCACCGTGGGGCTCCGGCTGCACAACTGTAATGTGTATTCTCTGAACCAGGAGCATTAGCCCCAGTAATGTCCCTCCAAGACCAACTGCATCTCAGTTTCTGTGCTCAGACACAGGCTGGTACTTCTGATGGTGAGTAAATATTAACCACAGCCTGTTAACAATTAAATCAGCATTATCACTTTTGAACATCCAATTTCAAAAGTTACAAGATAATAATAATAATAATGAAGAGAAATCTAGGCAATTGATTGGAGTGGTGATGGAACTGACCACGTAACCATGGGGAGACCAGGAGACAAGGTCATGGCCATTCTGATTGAACCAATCATAGCCAGTGGTTTCGAGGAATGTTGCTGCAAAATAAGAGAAGAAAAGGAGAGCACTAATGCTTGACTACTTTATGGTGTTTTCTAGCGGTTGTACTGTATTCTTCAAATCATCCCACATGAACTTCGATTTTATTTTATTTTGGCCAGTCAAAGAATTATTGGCTAAGAGTGAGCCAGTACCAATTAAATTGAACCAACTTATCAAAAGATTTGAGATCCATTAGGGCACTTCGTGCCAACAAATTCATTAGACCAAGTGTACGTGATAATTAATGAAGTGCTTTGTTGCACGGAATACAATAAAAAATGTAAAATAATATAATGTAATAAAAGAATTAAGACAAATCACTAATTAAATTAAGTAATTAATCAGCAAAAATAAATATAATTTTTTTCCAACACAAACATGTAACAATCATGCAATTTTAGTCTACTACTACTACCATAAATTGTAAAATATAAACTTAGGATATATCGTAATTCCTATATCATATTTCATCTTCCCTTCAACACAAATACGCGTATCCGAAAACGTGTTGATTTTATTTTCTTTCTATTTTTATCGTCTATATGCAATGTCGCGTGTTCCATACATATTTTTTGTGTATTTGTGCGTACCCGTATTCCGCATGAATCTAATACAAAAACACTGTGCTAATCAACGTAGCCGTGCAACATAGATGAGGTGTCGTATTCTTATTGGTCTGACTCACTCTTAAAGTTGATATTCTTTTTTGTCGTATATTGACTTTATTTTGATATGATTTAAATCCTAAATTGAGCAAACCATGTCAGGAATCAAGAAAGTGGTATCGACGTATTATAGTAAGAATATGGTGAGTTTCTATATTTGTGTAAAGGGAAACAAAAACTGAAATTTACTCTACGCCTTGGTCTGGTTCTTGTAATTTCATATATTAGATTTTTTTTGGCAAGGCAAAAAGCATGCAGTTTGTAATGGAGGGAAGATTTATAGTAAAGCATATGTTAAAGGCTATTTCCTAGAAGTGATATAGGTAGCCACTTGCTATGAGAAGATTGTTCAGGATCGAGAAAAGCTTATGGCCTCATGGGCTTATCAACATAATTGATTCCTTTTGAAACCTAAATCCAAATTACATCACTATTCTCTGTTCTTTTCCCCATGAACCCAGTCAAATTCGGATGTCACATAAATTGGCAGTTCTTGCTGTCAAATTAGAAAATGGATGATGTTTTTTTCAAGATAAGCAAGTTATAATGATATTTACGTGACATTAATAATATTCATATTTCACACACCACATAGCGAAATGTTGAATTCATAATTTAGTATAACTTTTTGTCACACTCATCTACAAATATGTTATGGGTTGTCTAGTGACAATAGTACGCATAATGAAGCCTGCTGAAATATTTTGGCAACCTCAAGGTCGTTCGTTTAACCATTTTTAATTGAAAACCTAGAAATATAGTCAAATTATAATTGTTGCGTTCATTTAATTTTTTTTATAGAGGGCTTATTTGGAATTTAAAAAATCTATTAATGGCATTCAAATGTAATTTAAGAAATTGAGTATTTCAAATTCCAGGGGTGGTGGCATTTGAAATATAATTCATTGGGATTGAATTAACTCGCATTTCAGTAACTTCTATAAAAAATTAAATGAACGAACCTCTAGTGATGTAGCTTGGGGGCCTCCCCAGAGAATAAATAACAGAAAAAAATAAGAGTGTGTATAGCAGTACCAGTCAGCCTCTTGCGATGTCTGCCCAACTCATCACCACACATCTGCGTTGCACCAAGCCATTGTCCTCATCTATCCACAACCAAGCATTTAATCAGAAGAAGGTACTGCTAGTGTGCAAACATTAGTCGGATCAATAATCACCGTCAACCTAATACGTTGTTTACACGATGCACCATTTTTTAAGCCTAACTTTTTAGGCGTTCATCAAGCTATGAGACCCTCTAGTGAACAAAAGGGAAATAATGCTACAGCCCCACTCTGCTACAAAAGGCAATTTCTGGAGTGCAAGTCAAAGGCATTGTGACAAATCACCTATAATTGAAGGGACCAATATGCACTTGTCAGAGTGCGGGTCTGTACTTCAGGACTTAAGAGATACAGTCAAGAGGAAGAAGTACCTCCTAGTGTCTCCCCAGAGTTGGGCCTCCGTCATGTTATCAACAGGATACTTTCTGTAAGTTCGTATTTTAGTCTCATGTTGGTATCAATAAATAAAGATGGCAAAATCTCTCACTTGACCCTACATTTCATCTTTTAACGTGGATGTTGTGTGATTTCTGTCACTCTTTCTCATTTATTTCCAAAGCACTAAGTTAGTTGGCATATTATTTCAAACTATTTTCTATTAAAAGAAAATAAGCTTCACTT
Source organism: Pelargonium nanum (assembly GCA_036897485.1). Lineage (NCBI taxonomy): Eukaryota > Viridiplantae > Streptophyta > Magnoliopsida > Geraniales > Geraniaceae > Pelargonium > Pelargonium nanum. Next base: position 14,894 of record JAYMTF010000043.1, read on the forward strand.
CCTGTGACAAGAAAAGGACTAAAAGACATAAATATAGAAAATGGTGTTTTCATGAGAACCAAAACATGAACCTCCTAAGATCTAGAAAAATAAAAAGAGAGTGATCAACCTGTTCATGATTTTTTTGGAAAATAAGAATAAGATCATTAAAGATCTAATCATAAGATGCCATTCTCATCTAACGTACCAGCTAATGGATTCCACATTCTTCCACTCTAACCACGATTTGAACTACAAAGGGGAGACATATCCCCTCAAGTAGATGGTTACCTGCAAGGAAGAGAGACCCCTCATGTAATTTACGGTAATCGAGGTTTACAATTTCGGATTTGATATCTCAGTTAGGGTTAATAAGGTCCAACCAAAATCCATAATAGGCCAGATACAACCAACTAGTTTTGATCAAGACTTGTCAAAGCTTAGAACTGATGTCTGTCTAAATTACATGCCATGCAAAATTCTTAAAACCCTAAGTGCAAAAATCTATGGAGATTTCAACCAAACAGTGTCAACATCTATCATTTCCATATACATATTATTTTCTATTCATAATTAATTATGTTCAACCTTACCAATGGTATTGAGTTATTTGTGCTCTCTCTTTCATTATGAACAACCTTTCTCAGACAAGTGTTTGTTTAGTGAAGGATGCCACTCTTGCCTTTGTCTCTAAGCTAAAAGCCTTTTCTCTTTTCACATGTCATTCTTGTTTGCGGAGATGTTTATGGGGCACACTGGGATTCGACTAGGTAAACGGTCTAGGTCCAGCCGGGTTTTATACAGAAACCCCATTTCTGATCCAGAGAATGTGAATATGACAGATTAACAAGGAAAACAACTTGACTACACATGGACATTTTACTGTCCCACAACAACAAAAAATACAAGGATTGTACATGAGGTCATAGAGCCTCTTCTGGTAACTACTTGATAGTGGTTTAGATCAGAAAAGTGAAATAAATACTAATAATATTTTCTCCTGAAAATATGAACAATCAGTAATCACAAATCAACAAAAGAAAGTACATCTAGGTCTCAGGCTCTTGGACCATACACCATGGAAAGAGGACCAATAAGGCTTATTAATTGCAATCATTTACTTTATAATGCACTATACAAGTGAAAACAATTGTTTGAAGTATAAGTTTAGTCATACCCTTGGTGGCATATCAGATCCTGTTGAAGACTGAATTCTCTGCAACATAGTTAGGCTTTGGCATGTAAGAACTTCATGTACATTCAGTTACTTTTTCATGTTTAAGTTGGCTGCAAACACAACATTAACAGAAGTGAAATACCTATTTAAACACTAAATATAAAGGTGTTGTTTTAAAAGGCTTTCACAGTTTATACAAAATATCATGATCCTTTCAGCCAGAAATCTGCCACCAGGTGTTAATCAACCAAAACACATTGTGCATCATAACCTTTCGTATACAAATGATGAAGATACTTAATCCAAAGGAGTCGAACAAAATATTCTCTCAGGTCCCATTGTTCAATAAGGTAACTCCCTGACAAAAATATAACTACAATTTATATCAGAATGAAAGATCAATCCTAACTCATAAAGAATGTGCAAGTGAATAAACATGCCTATAAACAGTCAATGTGACTATCATGTATAATATTGTATCCAAGTATAGGTAACTGTTGTGATGAATGCTAACGAAAAAACCATCACCCTGCAACCGACTTTGCTCATGAACGTGACTTAACCACTTTCGATAGAGTGACAGCCTTTGGGATAAGGTCCCACTCTCCATTTGGCAACGTGATATGATCTTGACAAGAGTAGCCAACCAAAATCTTGTACCTATCTCTCTGTTCCTCTCTACCCACATTTATCTCAGATTATTGAGTGCTTACAAGAACTATTTAATCTATTATTATAAGAAGCTCTGCAGCTAATTATGAAAAGGAGCACCTCTCACATCCTCCCCTCGCTACCAAAGTAATCAAAGCTCAAGTTTTGTGAAGACAGTTATCAAGATGAAGGTTGACTCCTTACACAGAAATACTTGGGAAAAACACTTCATCCTCTTTACAACTTAACATTTTTATCTCTTTGTTGCAGTTACTCGGTTGGATGCACCGAAAGTTTCGACAAAATAGCAATGAAACATTCAAGGAATTTGGTATCGGTAAGTCATGTGAGGCTAAACACATTTAGTTCTGACACTGTTCCGATATGTGCCATTTGCCCATAGTCAATTAAGATCATGTGTTCACTTTAGGGATTAAGTTAAACAGTACAGGCTCACATCTATTGGGATCCCTGCAACTTACAACCAAGAAGAATAACTCAGTGTACACTTCAATATATCTAATATATGAGTTCAAAATCACAACTGATCTTCGAGCCACATGCTATTATGACTGGAATGCATTCCTAGACTGCCAAAAACAACATTACATTTTTCACTAGTCAGCCTCGTTATCATCCGAATTCTTTTAAAGCTTTCTTGTGTCAAGACACTCTTGTACTTGTCTTTCAGGGCAACCATCACTTGAAGAGCAATACTACTATCCAAAGCCACACTATGGCACCAGTCCCTTCAGGCAAGACACAAGAGACCATCGTCGGAAGTCTTTTGCTGGCTTAGGAACACCAAGAGAAGAAGACTATGGAGAAGAAGAATTCTCAGCCACAGCATCTGAGCTATTCCATGGATTCCTTGCAATTGGAACCCTTGGTTCAGACCCAGCTATCACAGACCCATCTACACCAACATTTTCCATCTCTATTGAGAATATAACAGGAAAAGAAACTGAAGCAACAGAGAATGAACTGAAGCTCATTAATGATGAGTTGGAGAAGGTTCTGGTAGCTGAAGCAAAAGAAAATGGTTGTAGTGACTCATCCAGAAGAAACAGTCATGTTAGTACTGGGAGAAACAGTCATGTCAGTGCTGGAAGAAACAGTCATGTCAGCACTGGGAGAAGCAGCCATGGTAGTACAATTACACTTAGTGGCAAACCAAACGAAGGCTTAGAGATCAATGGAAATGGAACTTCAGTTTGCCCACTCCAGGAATATCTTTTTGGGTCGGCAATTGAATTGTCGGAGACAACAGCAGTAGCAAAGAAGGAACACAGGACTTCGCTTGGGGAGCTGTTCCAGAAGAGTAAAATAGCAGAGGAGAACTTTGGAATCAAATGTGAGAGGGATGAAAAGCGAACAGAGAAGGAACCAGATAAATCTGCAGTGCAACTCATGAAAAAGATACTGAAGAAAAAAATGATGCATGCTTCTTCTAGGAACTCTTCTACAACTGCTGACTCTGCTTCAGCTGAAACAAAATTGCATAAGGTACTTGAAATATTATTCTTACTTCTGCATTGAACTATTTCTTAGTTGTTTTCACCAGCATTATGCTAAGAAATACATGATACAGTATAGTGAAGGTCCTGTCGGTAAACCGTCAAATAATTTGTAGCCATAGTATTTTATATAAAAAGTAAAGTTTTGTAACTGAAACTTGTCCTCGTGATATTCATGAGATGGGCCATAAAGATAATAAACTGACTGGTCAACTAATCAGCCCAATGTTTCTATGTTTCCCTGTTTAATTACATTTTTTTCTTAACCTCTAAAAGTATTTTATACTTAATGAGAGCATGATTATTTAAATTATGAACTTCCATTCAAGTTTCTTTTTTCTATGACGTGTGGTGTGTAGATCCTTCATATGTTCCACAAAAAAGTTCATCCTGAAAGCTCAACAACTACGCAAAAGCTCGACAAGCACCAGAAGATAGAGAAGAAAAGGAATGTATCTTATGATGGGGGGCACAACGCTGGAAGCCAGATGTTCCATGATGAAGACATTGTAATATTTCCTCAAGAATCCCTCGACAAGGAAAGCATGCAATGCTACAATAGCCAATCCTATCCAACCCATTTTGCTCCTAGCGGCAGCAATTCAAATGGAAATACAGAGTACTGGATCAAAACAGACGCAGACTGTAAGTCCACATGCATTCCCCATCTCCAAAAATGTACTATGGAATCCCAACTGGAATTCTCGGATGTTGTGCCCATCATAATCCACATCAAACTTCTCTACACCTTGATTTAATTAGAGCATAATTCTCCCGTCTGATAACAGAACTCATAATCAAGAGGTCTATACAGAGAAGATTATAGTGGCTTTTCATTTTTCAAGGGGTCATGGTGCTACTTGACTTGAGCAAAAAATATATCTCATAAGCATGGTAGCATCAAGCATGTCTATTTCATGGCAAACCTGCATACACACATATCAACTTACAAACAGACCTATTTCAATTCAAAACCGAGTCTTGAAGCTATAAAAGGCATGCTGCATACCTACTTGCATAAATATTTAAATATATAGCTTTTAATTTTTACTATTAATTTTGCTGACACAGTTCTATGGTTTCCATTGTAGACCTAGTCTTGGAGCTCTAAAAGGCGGCAAGAGCAGGAGCAGAAGCAGTCAAGTCCAACTTCAAATAAGCTAGAAATATTATCATGTTTGAAAGGGTCCACTTATTAGTGATTATCCTATTAGTGTGTGAACTACTGTATTATGTTATGAAGAGCTTGGATGGAATAAATAATCATAAGAGGCACTCCTCTTATGTGTGAGTAATTAATGCAGAATATAAATCAAATAATCAATAACTGTTGTGTAATTATATTTTATTATTTCAGGATATTATAAAAAGCTATAAGCATCCGAATACACTACCATTAGAAATCTTATTGTGCCTAGAAAATTAGTCATTTCTAAAATGATGAGTACAATGGTGCAGAGTCGCCTTAAAGCTACCGGTTATGGGCATAAATGACCAGACTGGTAACCTGACAGAAAGAGTGGTGAACATCATGCACTAGTTTGAGACAGACATGCAACAGTGCTTCCCAAAGTGTCTTCATTATTACTTCATGTGTTACACTATAGAACATGTTTGGCTGCTCTAATATAGTATATAAATAAAGGATTACATAGAACAAGACCCAATGTGTATCTTCTCAATATAACACAACGCAGCGTGGATATAACTATCATGATGTAAGGTTGTTGCCTTGTGACTTTAAGGTCGCCGTTTTAAGTAAAGGAAATAGTCTATGTGCAAAAGCAAAGGTAAGATTGCGTATGTAAATGATCATACCTCATACACCAGGTTGTTTTAGTTTGGATGTTTAAGTTGGGACATAACTATGATGCTCAACCGCAGACTACAATACGGTATCAAGGTTTTTCTAATTCACAACTCCACCCACCTCCACGTCTATGATAGATCCAAAACCATGACATAAGCTAAAGGTTTAGAACAGCATCCTTATGGGCCGTGCATATTAAGGATTTGATAACCTTGGACAAACAAACTATCTTAATAGTCTCAAATCAATTTGGTGACCAAACCTCATCTAACATAAAAAGCACAAAAGTGACCAAATAATTCTCAAATAAGTTGATCAATCAAGCAATTGTGTGAAATTGCATCATGCTATGTCCCAAAATTTTGAGGACTAAACCATCTCACTAGTCTCAAAACAATTGCGACAAAACCTTCACATGCATTAATAGCACAGATGTGACCAAATAGTTCTCAAACGATTGAGCTGATCAATCACACTAACGATCGGAAATACCAAACACAAACACTCAAAAGGAAATAAAATCACAACAAAACAATCAGTGACCAAACCTTAACGTACATTAATAGCAGAAACGTTACCGAGTAGTCCTCCAGCGAACCAATCAATCAAACAACACAAAAACTAACGGATCAAAGAGCAGATACTGGCATTCAAACGGAAATAATCGGAAAAGATTAGAGAATTAAACTGTTAATTGCTGAGAAAATGTAGCAAAAGAAGATGTGCTTGAATTTTTCGATTTCCTGTAGGTTGCATGAAATTGAGAATTGCTTCTCTCGTTTGAAGAAGAAGAAATTTGAAGAACTTGCCTGAGAGATGGATTAGCAGAATCTGGCGCCTCCGTCGTAGCTATCTGGAAGCGAGGGAAGAGAAATCGAAAGTTGGAAATTGAACTCGCAAAATAATAGTGGCATTTTGGTAATTTGATGAAGGCCCATGTATGCGAGAGCAAGGCTTGAGTTTGCTTTTTGTGTTTCTTTTTTGTCCCACATCGGAAATTTTGAGGGAAGAGAAGCGGAGGTGAGTTATATAAACAACCGAGCCAGCAGTGTAGAAAATCACGCAGCCGCGCCATGAGCACAAAGCGAACTATTCTTTCGCCTTTTACTAAAGAATACCGTGTGCTCGTGGCTCATAGCGGCATACCATAATTTTTTGAATGGGTCCCATTGTGGACCCTACAATTTAGTACAAATTTTGAATCAATTAACCTAATCTTTTTATTCCTTATTAGTACATTTAATACTCATACCCTATCTAACATTAATCTTAAATTAGGATATCAACAGTGCCTATGGTGAATCGAATTTGAGACACTGCGGTGCTTAAGTGGTGTTACCCCTTGGCTCGTGCCTACGGTGAATCGAATTTGAGACACTATGGTGCCTAAGTGGTGTTACCCCTTGGCTCGTGGGTTGTTGGTAGCCTTACCTTCTTTGATTTACGTATTCCAAACTAGGATACCAACAGTGTCCACGGTGACTTGAATCTGAGACACTACGGTGCTTAAGTGGTGTGCTTGGCTCGTGGGTTGTTGGTAACCTTGCCTTCTTTGATTTACGTCTTGTAGGTGAAGGACTTGATTTGGAAAAATAGTTGTCAACTTTAGTGTTCGGAACCATAATTGTTATTGAATTTTCGTTTTTTGATCTGAATGGTCCGATAGTTTATATTCGGGTTAAAAAAAGTTCACCAAGTTGGATCTGTTTTCCCCACATAGTTTCTACATTATATATAGTTGAATTCTCTTTCAATTTTGTACTGTTAAGTCCTACACCACATTACTTCCGAAAAACCAAAAAAAAGTCTCACACTATGTTACATATCATTGTCCTTAAAACGATTCGAACACAAAATCTTTGCTTAGAGAAACCGAACTCTTAACCACTCGACCATAAGTTCTCATCTTGGTAAGTGAAAAACAAAAAGAACAATATATTATGCAACTACAAATTGCACAAACCAACCATCATAAGTTGGTGTATTACACATAGAAATGAAAGAAACTCAAAAAAGCCTTAGGCTAGTTAGATATGTACATCCACCACTTGTACAGAGCAAACCCATAAACAGTAGTGTAAAGAACCACTCTCACAGGATATGCCCCAAACCTGCACAAGAGGATATTTTCAAAATCACCGAAACACAGCTGTATATAAATACGAATTTCATGTCAGAGAACTTGGTGAATAGAGCTGACAATTCGTGTCTTAACATACTACACGACATGAAATAAACGTGTTTGAGCTAGCTAGTTTTGTAACTGTGCCGTGTTTAATTGGTTGAGCCTCAAAAACACGTGTACATGATTCAATATGAGTCATCTACCACATTATAAACTTCCAACACGACATGTTACGTTTTCAAAATCCAAAACTTACCGAGAAAAGAAGAAAGATGGTCGGGCGGAAGCCGATCTAGCCAAATCTTGGGGAGAAACCGGATAGCACCAACGGGAGAAATCGCGATTAAAGAAATCCCAATCGGGCAAAAGGAGACCGGCGATTCCCACCATGCCCACCACGTAAGTAACCATCATCTTCCTCAAGGACTGCGTGTACAGACCAACCACCACCATAATGGCGGCAAGCCAAACCAGGCATGATCGTAGAACGGCGTCGTTTGCCGAGGGCATTATCAAAGAATAGGCCTAGACCTGCACAAACCAGAGGCCAGAATCTATGATCACACTTCTGTAATGAACAATAAATTAGATGATTCAGTAAGTAAATGAAAGCTTGGCGCCCAACTAACTGCCTTTATTATGATTATAATAGCACACAATTCGGGTTTTGGGACGGGTTCATCTTACAAAGTTAATTCAAATTAACAGCAGATAATTTATGATCCAAAATATGAAAGTTCAAAAACTTAATTAGCTTATTCAAAATATAAAAATATTAAAACGGTAACTTTTCCATCAAGTTGACCTTTAGTCCTATTTTAACGTTGTCCACCAACTATGTTATTCCAATTTGTTTAGTGTTGTCAAATTTAGTTGTTTTGACAATAGAAAATATTTATTTCGACGTGACAACGAACCACTTTAAACAAAATTGTATAATTGAACGACCAAATGTACAGACAAAATTGACGTGGCCACCACACCCTCCAATGTCTTAATTTTGTTTCAAATTTATGTCTTTGCATCAATAAAAAATTTGAAAAAAAAAATTGTAGTGTCAACTTGAACCGTGGTATAGATTATAATTCAGAAGAAAATGAATTAAGTACCAATTCAAACCAAAATGAAACATTAACAAACTAATTCAGAACCAAAATAACATAATTTGAAGACCAAATTAAGTACCAATTGAAAACCAAAATGAAACATTATCCTATTTTCGACCAAGCAAAATCACAAATATTGAGTTACCTGTTTTGCGCTCAGATAGAACTTCAGGCTGAGCGGTGCGTCCGGCGATCGGCGCCGGTTTCTAGCCGGTTCAGGTAGCGGCGGCGATAAGGGGCTGAGAGCGGAGACGGCGGTGGCGATATAGTGATTTGCTGAATGGGGAGCTCCAGTTTTGTCTGGTTTCTGTTTCTTCTGATTTTGTTTATTTTATCTCTAAAATTGGAGCCGGAGAGCAATGAAAGTAATGAATGTGATTTAAGTAGTTGGGTAGTAAATGCTTGCATTGAATGTGAGTATGTAACCAACCCAACTTGAATATTTAGAGTAGTGTTTGGATTTTAAAAAATTGCTTTTGTAATGGAAATGAATTATGGGAATTTGGTTATGATAAACAATTTGATTTTAATTTTTATATTACAGCTTAAATTTTAAAGATTTGTAACTTTAAGATTTGTAACTTTATTAAAAGCCATAGAGTAAGTTTGGTGTATCTAATGAACATAAATGAACAACTTTATATTAAGGAGGGAGAGAAATAGAGCCAACACTGCCAAACTCGCAGCCCACAAGCAATCAAAACCTGATTCATATTTCTAGGATTCGAGTTATGCAATCCGATCGATTTTTAGGTTAACTGCAATCCCATATTTCGTTGTAAAACCCAAAATCTGCAATCCACACCTCTTTCGGCCTTTTCGGGTTGGGATCAAATAAGGTCTCCCAAACCCGATCTCAAAAAACTCGACCCAAATTGTCAACTCTATTAAATTTCGATATCAAATATGAGTTGTGTAGGACCAAACTAAAAAAAAGTCTCAAGTTCTTAATCAAATTATGAGGGTTCATTTAAATACACAACAGAGGTACAGATCAGTAGCACTAGCATGTGCCATCCATGTAGTTTACCAGCAAATCTTGGACCATAGACCTATCTGAGATCCTCCCAGCAGCACCATATATGGGAGCTAGCCCTCCATTTATTGGGCCTGGATTTTCTTTTACCTGAAAATCGGGAAACAAATTAACAATACTAAACACATCGATTCATATATAATATTGTCGTGGTTAGTGCAGGCAATTTGTGTCACACACAAACATGAAACAAGAAGTGCGGTTCGGTTCGCTTATTTTGTAATCGTGTCGTGTCTGTTTTGGAGTATTCAACACATTTAATAATCATGTTGTGTTCGTGTTGAACCTCAAGAACACGCACGCACAACACGACCAACACACTTAGAAGTTGCACCAGTAAATTAACCCAAAAGACTATATTAAGGTTCTCTTAGTATCTCATTCTCATTATTGATTCTCGTTTTCATTCCATTTTTTAAATCTAAACGGTACCTAAGTGGATTAAATTGTTACAAAATGGATACTAAGAGAACCTTAATATAGAGCATTCTCCGTTGCTTCTCGTTTTGTGAAAGGAAAGAAACTTACAGTGTGCACAGATTCCCTCAAGTCTTGTAGGAAGTCTTCAACAACTTGCACATGTTGAAGGGTCACACATATATGAATGCTGGTTCAAGAATCAATAGAAAGTTTTCAGTTAGCTCCATGTTAATGAAACATAAATTTTATGTGGACACACATCCACCAATTAGTCTTTATCTACCCAATCTAAAATGTAATTTATGACTCGAGCTAGTCACGATCATTTGCATCAGAACTGACAATTTGGGCCCGTTCCGCATTTTGTGGATTCAGATTGCATAAACTAAATCCAAACAGTTTTCGGGTCGGATCAAGAAAATTCATATGGACCCGTACATTTTACACACCACTTCTGGGACGGGTGGGTTAAGTCTTTCCTATCCGAACCCAAATTGTCAACTCTAATTTGTATATTTGCCAAATACATGCTTCAATTTGAGTGATATAATAGAGAACATACCTATTTGGTCGCTGGAGTGCATTTAAATGCCAGCCTTTCGATGACATGATATCATTTACTTCAAATATGTCCATCACATTAGATCCGAATGCTACAATAGTCATATCTGGCCTTCCAACAATGAACAACTCAGGAATCTCCTTTATCCTGCAAATTAAGAGGGTGTTTGGAGTAGTTTATCATAAACAAGCTAGAATTTGATAGAAATCATAATTAAGAGGGTGTTTGGATACAAATGTTTTATAAACTTTCTGAAAAATGATACAAGACACTTATTTTAGGACAAAAATGCAACCGAAATATAACACTTATTTTAGGACAGAGGAAGTAGTTAGTAAAATGTGAGGTTGAGATGCAGGGTACCTGAATTATTTTTTTAAGCTTTATAAACATACTATAGTTGTTTTATTTTTAAAACACTTGCTAAAAATTTATAATCTAATTTGACTTAGATTATAAGCAAATTCATATATGTTAGAGATGGCAATTCAGATTTCAAGTCGAGTATTTTCGGGTTTGGGTAGTAAAAATCGAACCCCAACCCGATCCGCAAGAGGTGTGGGTTGCGGATTTGTAATGAATAATGTGAGGATTGAGCTCGGGGGTGCCAGCTCGATCCACACATCTTTCATGACAAACCCGACCAGGAAATTAATCGAGTCAATTTTGAGCGACCCTTTGGGTGGGCTAGGGTCCAAACTGCTAGCTCTACACCCTATATAAGTCGCTCAGATCCTCAGTGGTTCAGAGTTTGGCATAGAGCCAAAAAATGCTAAAGTGAAATCAAGCAAATACCCTTTTTGTATTTTTTTTGATACTTCCATGATCTCTCTTGTGTTCTCCAAGTATCCTACAGCATGCAAAAAAAAGGAAACGATTTAAACAGAACAGCAAGTGTTTTACCTTCTAGCTAAAAACATGATAGATTAGAATAACCCGATAGCTTCTATAATTACCGAACAGCAAGTGTTTTACCTTCTAGCCCCAAGGACATCATTGCCGCCCAGGCCCCTGCAATCAAACCGCCAGGCCTGCTTCCAGCAATGGTTGGCGAGACATACAGCCCACCTGACCACTCGGTAACTGTGGCGTGGAAATAAATAAAGTGGACTTAAAATGACATAAGCACAAACTCCAAAGCAAGATAATCAGCAGAACATGTTAATTAAAGCTAATTCCATTTTCAACCACATGATGTCCTGTAGTACCATGCTTATACAATACCATTGTCATAACTAAATCGTATTATTGCCCACAAATGCATAACTAATCTAGAGAAATTTCCACGACACTAAACTAACCTTAAGTTTAGTCACCCCTTTTTGTTAGTAATGCTGTTAACTTCTTTAGACAAAAACAAAAACAAAAACAAAATATTTTACCCCTTGCATACTCTTAATTTTTAACTCATTCACCGAATAAATAAATAAACTTGATTTTCATACAAATAGTAGATGAATGAGGAAAAATAAGGAGAGAGGTTAATTAAAAATAAATATAAATGGTAAAATTGTTTTTTTTCCTTACAATTAGTGGTCACATGCAAGACATGTGATGAGAGAGTGTGAATATTCCATTAAAACTAACGGAATGGGTGACTAAACTTAAGGTTAGTTAAGTATCCGATATTTTTTTAGGGTTAGTTATGTGTTTGTGGGAAATATTGAGGGTTAATAATTCGTAATTAACTCTAGAAAGAAACATACGTAGCACTAAGTCAAGCCCTTTGACGTCATACTATTGGCCTTCGCTTATGAAATGTTTAAGATGGCAAACATTGGTAAAGATGATCAAGTCATCTAGGATATACAGCTATGTCATGTCAAACTTAAATCCTATCCAACCCTAAGCCCCACTACCACTTCTCCAGCATCCTGATAAACAGCAACACTACAAAATATAGATCCATTTTTATTAGAAAGAAAAGTGAGCTTACCAGCAACAAATTGATGCTGTTGAGAAATGAGCATCGAAGAAAGCCAGCATATAAGTTAATTGGTAACCCACCAAGCATGATCCCAACACAAAAGAAAACATATTAGAAATAATTAAAGGAGATACAGTGATAAATAATTACATTTATTTATTCAAGATAGGAAATTTGGTGCTGCAACGTGTTTGATATCAAGACCTTGGTAACAAAATCTTGCTGCACTTAAGTTACTTTCAAGTTTCAAGAGGACAAATACGAGTTGAAATAACATAGTCAGTGCATGAAATATACAATTAAAGGAACCTTCCTAGTTCCTACAAACATTCCGCAACTAACCAATGACCAATAACAAAATGGAACAAAAGTCCAATCAGTGCCAGGCAACATGACTTTGCCAAAAACGATGCCTGAAATGTCAGGACTTAGAATTTTATTAACTTACATATTATGAGCGCATTATGAGTGTGCTCTTGCTCTTTAAATTAGTGGTCGTTGTGTAATTTAATATGATTGACTGTCGATAGTAATCACATATAAATTTACATTGGTGTAGAACAAACTATAAGATGAGCTAACCTTCCATGTTTGCTAAGAAAAAACAATATGCAAAACCAAATGCATTGAGAAAAGAACTCTAAGTCTGCCTCTCACAAAACAATGTCTTCTAAAACTAGGACCAAAATGTATTAATTACCTTTCTAATGTCATGATTTCTGTACAGCACTACACTTGTTCCTTTGGGAGCCAACCCATATTTATGCACATCCGCTGATATTGAGGTCACTCCTTCTACTGAAAAATCAAAGGGTGGAATTGGGTACCTGAAAAAGAAAGAAAAGGAAATGAGCAGATTCTGGTGAAATAGATAAACCTCATAATGATGTCTGGAATCGGTAACTGATATGAGCTTTCGTCTCTGTAATGATGTCTAATTGAAAATCCAAATACATATACATGTATGCATGAAGAGAGTCCATTGAGTTATCATGGCATTTGATGCACGCATAACAGGTACTTCATGCAAATGTCGTAATGATGAACAATGTTGACACATTTAACATATAAAGGTGAGCATTTGCCCTAATACGTGGAATGAAATATTAAAATGGCAGATGCAAGCAAAACTTAAAGTCCTAATATTGAAATTTTCAATTTTCTATTTCATATGATTCCATTATTAATTAAGAATGCTCAAGCAGCTTGAACAAATCTATCATGCAGCGGATGCAATAAAACTCAATTCAACACACTTGCTAAATCATTTTAAAAAATCTGCCATAATTGGGGGGAACATTACCTCCTTGTAACATACTATGCAAAATAAAGAAGCACAGAAAGGAAATTACAAGTTCCCAACTAAAACTCACAACAGATATATGGTGCCAGAATAAGCAACTACTGACTAAAGATAAGTGGTTATTGAAGAAATCAGCCATTCATACCCAAGTTTACGAGCAAAAGGTAATACAAAGCCACCAAGACAAAGGTCCACATGCAGACATATTCCATATCTACTAGCCAATTCACCGAGTTCCTACAAAGAAATTGCATAAGACAAGTTCAAGGTCACATCTATTTTGTAGCATTACAGATATTTAATAAGGGCACATACCTCAATAGGATCAATGATTCCATGAGGAAACCCAGGTGCAGATCCAACAATCTGCAGGATCAGGAAATTTATTTCTGCTCAACTTAGAAGTATAAAGGGTAAATCAGGAAAAGCAGTGATAAATGGCAACCCCACAATAGATTAGAGCAAGGTTTAATGTTCTTGTCTATTGAGTGCAAACAGTTTTTTTTTTTACATAAAAAGTTCATTACTAGATAATAATACAACATCAAGCTCTAAAACAGATTATATAATATGAAACCACTAATCATGGTCTACAACTAGAAGCATACCAGTACAGTGTTTTTGTTAACACATTGTCTAATTGCTTTCACATCAGCTTGGAATTCTCTGTTTACAGGCACACGTCGCAGCTTGATGTTAAAATATTGAGCCGCCTTGTCATATGCTGAGTGTGCAGATTCAGGTATAATCCTATGATTGGGAAGAAATCACATATGTAAATCATTCTAAGAGAAATAGCAGGTAGGCAAAAGAAAATTATGTTAATTAAGATGTTGGAAAATGATATACATTTCAGGTTTTGTAATCCCCCTTTTAGTTTTCATAAAGTCACGTGATGATTTCACGGCTAATAATATACTTTCAGTTCCTCCTGATGTCATGTTCCCACATACTTGTCCACCAGAAGCCTTTTCTTTACTACCAAATAGTGCAGCTGTCATTGCAACCACTTCTGCCTCAAATCGTGCCACACTCTGGAATACATCCAAATGCAATGGATTGGTATGTGCAAACCTGAAAAATGATTCAAATCAATTCTAATGATAAGTATAAGGGCTGAGCGATAGGAGATGGGAGAGTACTCAATAGTAAAAGTTCTCACAGTAGTATATATGGTGACTACCAGCAAGGATATGAAAAGCACCATAAACACCTCTTTAATAAGTATATTGGCCAAATCTATTTTTTCTTCCAGCCCCACATCAGTATGGATGTCATAACAAGGAAATGGATACTGCATACAAAATCTGCTGACTGTTTTTCATTTGGACTAAACTAAAGCCGTGTTACTGCCATGAGTCTTGACAATTTAGCATGTGTGAAAATACAAAAGTCATTGACTTTTGCCTGAGGCTGGTTAAGAAGCCTGAGTTTGTCACACAAGCAGATGGTCATTAAAGCATCCTCAAGTTAACAACCGGTCAGGCATGCCACACAGTATTGGAGCTGAAGTTATGTTCTTTGGGGGAGCATTATGCAATGTGAAAGCATTCAAAGTTACCTAGTTTGTAGGAATCAAAATGTATAGTAGGAAGCATTACGCAGTGAATATAAAGTGTATGCATTAAGAATGAAAATGTATTCAGTATGACCACTCTAAATTAAGTTTGTTTGCAGAAAAATAAAACAAAGAAGATATGTGTTACTAACATTGAACATGCTTCATTGATCAGAGAAAAATGTCCTTCAGATTCACTGCCTCGAATATACCTGCAGTACACAATACTTATCAGGCTAACTGCAAAAGCAAAGAAACCAAATTGCAATATGTAAACTGTGAAAATATATTTAGTTACAATTCTTATAGATAAAAACATACACTGTACCAGAGCATTTTCCTTGCCAAACAACATCTTTACTTTTTGCCTCCTTCAATTTTTCCATCACTCCCACCCCTAAGCCTTCCTTTGGCAACTCTGTCAACCAACCCTCTCTTTTATTACCAGATTGCATCTTATCTACAACCTGCTTGTTCAATGAACCATTAATTTATAATAAGAGAACATGAATAAAGTCCTAATAGCTTCAAAAGTCAAGAAATAAGTACAGCTTTATGGGACATAACCCACGAATAACCAAACAGTAATTTCTTTTCAAACTCTATTCATTTCCCATTTGATATGCAAGATTCATCCTTTCAATAGAGAACACAGCTACAACACAAGTTAACATCACACTCCATGTAGACATGTCCAAGCTTAGTATAATAGTATGTATGGTAAACTATAAATATGTGGCAATGTTTTTTCTGGATGTCCATTCATAGGTGCCAAAAATTCAAGACATTTTCTTTGAAGAAAATGCTTTGGTAGCAATACTTCTACTACCATATTTTTCACATGAGTCGAGTTAGCAGAACCTGACTGGGATGGACATAGGCACACAGTGCAACGCAAGAAAAAAAACAAAAAAGAACTACGCCAACACTCTTACTTTAAGCCCAACTATCTATTTGCCATGTGATTCCTTCAAGCTTGTCTATAAATATTTTAGCCAAACTTTGGGTAAGTCACTGCTCATTTGACGGTGGCAGTAGAAGGCATGCAGCTTAGTCCAGAGACTAAAATACAAAGGTTTTCATTAACTACATTATTGATTGTCTGGAAAAACAACTGCATAAAGCTTTATTCTTAGCTCTAGGGCTATAAACCAAGTTGCACACCAAGAGCCTATTAGTGAATATGTAACCATTTAATTGCTAAAACTGAGCTCAGTGTGTGCACAACAAAAGATGACGCCAAGCTGGCTCTGATAAGTTCAATTAATTGTCCACATTGATGCTCATTGACGGAGAATGTTTTCACTGGTCAAAAACTACATTTATAGAACCTGACCAATGGGCCCTATCCAAACACTAAAAATAACAAACTATCAAACCACACCAAAACAGACTCCCAAACAGTATACATCTAGAACATTTCTCCACCTAAATATATGACATTCAATGCTTACCACTAGAAGGATTTATGTACTCAAACCCAAGGTAGTTGGAACTGAGACTTTATAGAGTGAGTTAAGTAAGCATAAGATAACTCGTTGATGGTATTTACTTTAAGCCCAAGTCTATCCACTTGCTATGTGTGACCATACGAGCTTTTTTGGTACTGTTTTAACCAGTGAGTCACAACTACTACGAGAAGCTCCTGTGGCATCAGTACTAGACCAATTTGCTATACTACTTAGTATTTAAACTTAGCTCTACCTCTGCATATTCGAACATGACACCTAATTCGAAGCGAACATGTTCAACCAAATATCCATGCCCATTATTAGTGGAGAATGATTTTACCAATCATCAGGAACATATATAAAACTGTTATTCCTGATCCTAATTCTCAGTAACACAATTTATAATCCGACCATCAAGAACGGTGTCTCAAACAATATACACATAGAACAGTTCAGATTTCACCACCTAAACAAACACATTTAATGTTCATCCTGAACACGTGATTAAAACAAAAATTCATGTTCATAGCAACTCAGGCATTAAATGCTTCCTCTCACCTGATTCAAATTCATTTATGACTAAAAAACAAAAATGGAAATCACTCCATACAAGTTCTTCAAAAAAATTGATAACAATGTGTTCCACAACAAGCACAACACAAATCAAACAACAACAATATAAATCCAATAAAACAATAGCTAGTAGCAAAAATTGCCAGACCTTCTGTTTTTCAGCTTCAATATATTTCTTAACACCAAAACCAACCTATCCACCAAAGATTCATGTTCATAGCAACTCAGGCATTAAATGCTTCCTCTCAACTAATTCAATTTCATTTATTACCACAAAACAGAAACCGAAAATCACTCCACAGTCCACACAAATCACAAAGCACTCGATAACAACATAAATCTAATAAAACAAACAGCAAACACAAAAAATTTGCCAGACCTTTTGTTTCTCGGCTTCAATATATTTCTCAACACCAGGAACCAACCTATCCACCAAAATCAACCACAGCCGAATCAAATCCAGCAATATACCGTTAACTTGATCAACAATCAAAATCGAACAACAATCAAAAGTTCGTAATACAGAAATTACTTGATAAAGCTCGTGAAAAACCCTAGGACGACGGCTTTGAGTCCTTTGTCGTGAACCACATCGAGAGCCGATTGAAGTGTCCGAGCAACGAAGAGAGCAAGGAGAGGAGCGAGAAGCAGAGCCAGAGGCTCGAATTGCGACAAGTACGAATTCGCAGAAGCTCTGTAACGAATCGTGAAGAGCTTCACAGTAGCAAAAGTGTCCTCCATTGGTGATCTCTCGCTGCTCTGTTGTTTCTGCTCTGAGAGTCTGATCGGTGAAAACGAATATTGAAAATGATTTTTTTTTAAAAGATATAAAAGTGGGGTTTTATATTTTTGTCGTTGTCGCGTGTAGTTTATGAAATGTTTTGGCGGGTCTGTCTGCGTTTTCTTGTCACTTTGCTTGACGTATTAGGATAGATCATCGCATTGGTTGGTGAAACTAATATAGAATTATTTCATATCCACTCCCACATTTTTTTATTGGATTGTATTATGTCGATGTGTGTCACGTTAAAAGTTGATCGTGACTAAATGGATCGACACAAATGTAGGACATTCGACTAAAACCAACTAGATTGTAAATTATAAGATATAACAAATTTTATATAGTACTT
The DNA here is from genome assembly GCA_036897485.1 of Pelargonium nanum. Lineage (NCBI taxonomy): Eukaryota > Viridiplantae > Streptophyta > Magnoliopsida > Geraniales > Geraniaceae > Pelargonium > Pelargonium nanum. The sequence goes on from JAYMTF010000043.1 coordinate 33,219, forward strand.
TTGTTTTGAGCATGGAGATAGATTCTCTTTAAAAGAGTAGTTTAATTTGGTTTCGACTATTTGATACTAGTGTTTATTAAAAAATTGTTGAGTATCTAAAGGCGTTTGGAGACAAGACATACATTGTAGTTCTTAGGACTGACTATTCTTATAGAAGGCGGGTGGTGGGAGAGGCTTTAGTAGGGTACATGAGTTTAATGTGGTTATGTTAGGCAATGAGGTATGGAGACTATTGTCGAAAGCAGATTGTCCTTTCTCACAAGTGTCTCGAGACATGTATGTTCATAATCATGTTTCGTATACTTACTTGGGTGCAAACTCGAGTTATATTTGAAGAAGTACATGAGTCACACAATAATTAATTGAAATGAGAAGTGTCTGGTGCGTGGGAACTATGGCAATATTATGGCCTTGGAATCATTGGCTTCAAAGATGGACTCCGTCTAGGTTGAGTTGATTATAGAGGGAGGGAGAGCAATAGGTGTTGGTACGAAAAATCGTTGTAGTGTCCATGTGCGATAGATCAATTATTTATAGATGAAAACCGTACTATTTAAAATATTTAGTACTCTCTTGATCCATAAACATGTAAGACGTATGGTGTGGGAATGGATATAGGAGAGTTTTACATGGTTTATAATGGCTACATATGTTTGAATCAGGTGGGTGGCAGAGAACCGAAATCTTTATTTCACGATGATTTGTGAAAAATAGGTGTGTTCAAAAAGTATAGAATCTGTATGTTCTTAAGCGACATTGGTTTCTACAGATGAAGTCATATATTTGGCGGTGACATGTCGAGTTGGAGTTGGTTTGTCTCATGTGTGGTGTGCCTCAGTGCATGAGGAGTCCATCATTCATGCTTTAAGGGATTGTTTGGTGCTGACAATGTTTGAAGTTGGTCGGAAATGATAGTTAGAACAAACATTGGTCAATCTTTCCAAAAATGTTAATCATCGATGATGAAAAGTATGGACAACGAGCACGTGGAGACGACAACTAAGTTGTGTTAAGACTTAGGTATAGCGCGGGCTGGAAGCGAACCCGAGAGAAATTGATATGTGATGGATGAGAGTTCCATTGTCTCATCCATGGTTAGTACATTTGAGTAGAGTGAAATGAAAATGTTTCAAATTTGAGGAATTGGATAATTCTTCCCAATTCATAAATTATTAATTTAGTATTAAAGATTAAAAGCTTAAATCATTTTTTAAAAAATAAAAAATAATAATAATAAAGCTTAAATCAGATAGATCAGGCGGTCCAAATTAATGGGCCAGACATCTATGAGCAAGCCCAAACCAAATTACTTCTAAAGCCTAAATAATCTGCTGACCTCCAAAGACCGTACAAATTTGGGCTGAAATGTGCCCAAAAATAAATTGGGCTAGATCAAATTTAAAATATTTTAAAATTTTACTACACTTTATTATAAATAAATAGAAATTCACGCGCCCAACTTCTCTATCGATCAATCATACGACGTCACATTGTCCTTTTAAATTTGTAAACATCAATACCTTGTATCTTAAAGAGATAGTCGATTATTCACATTCTCGCTCAAATTGCCCATAATTTTTGACAATTTTGTGTTAGATATATCCCATTCGGCCATTCTCATACATATTGTGGATTCTTGACCACAATCCACATATTTTCCACGTAACGATGTGCTTATTGTGTTTTAAGATTCATAACACATTTAAAATATTCAGGGAGTCGGACCAAGAACCATGACTCAAAATTGGGATTACTTAGCTCCTGAAATTTGGGACAGAGATCCAAGTACCCAAATAAGATCCGACCAGACTCAACTCCCAAAACCCTTATTAAGAACTCAAAATCGCAACAAGACATCAACACATGTTATTCTCATAACACATAAGCAATAAAAATTAACTGATCGTATATAAATTTTTAATCAAATTTACTGTTAATTTGGAACATTATCTCCATTTTTGAGATCCCGCGTTAAACTTATTGCTACGCATAATCTATATAGTACATCTATTCTTACTCATTCTAATTATGAAAACCCAACATACCAATCGTGTCGACTTTAAAAAATAAAATAAAAAGGTACTATTTCTTCAATAAATGTGTCATAAAAGTCACTGTTAAATGCAACAATAGTCTAGGCAAAAATATTCCAGAAAATCTTGACCACAACATTGAATAATAGTGGTAGCAAAAACCCAAATGATGTGAAAATATTTACGTGCAAAATTATACAAATGTGAACGTGACGCATGCAATGCAAAAAATTCTCATGTTGACTGACCACCAACCGCAAACAAACAAACCAGCCACCATTTGGTCCAACCCTTCCATGCACCTTTATATTATTAATATTAATTATAAACCATTTATATTAATTATATCAACATTTCAACACTACAGGGCATTACAAATTTGACCCATAAACCAAGATTTATTACATTTTTTTGTTATTATACTTTATTTTATATGAAGCTGGATATTTTAAATAATTTTTAAACTTTTTTATTATAAATAATATCAACCCAAAAGATTCTTGGAATATTCTAACAAATTAAAATTGATTAACATGATAGAATCACTGTCACTACAAATCTATGTGCATGCTTGTGCCTTGTGGGGCAAATGTTGTTTTTTATTTTATTTAAATAGAATGTAAAGTTTTTTGTCCTCGTCATCTATATTTTGTTATTTTTCTACTAATATTTAAAACAATTTACGGCTAGCCCATTAGTGAAAATTTACTAATATTTTTAGGGGGATTTTTGTGTGACCACGCCTAACATACTATAGGTTATGCACACATTAGTATATTATAAAACAACACATTAGTTATTTGAAATACATTGAATGATTTATAGTACTATATGTATGTATTATGCTTTGATGCTTATTTTGTCTTCCTGCGATGAAATTTTGAAAAAAATCCTATCGACATATCTAATAGAAAATGATTGTAAAAAATAACGTGTGAACTCTCATTTCATTTGTGTGCAAATTGAGCAAAAAGATTGTTGTTATTTAGTGCCTTTGTATTAAATGCATGCATGAGGATCGATGAAAATATTTGTAATATACATGATGTAATAATATTCTATTATCTGAAGTTGAATTGATCTCCTATTTAGGTTAAACTGTTGCCAAATATAGCATATTTAGTTATGCTATATATAAGGCTCAAAACAATTTCTTAGGATCATTGCTATATATTATTATTATTTTAATAATAAATAGACCATTAGTTATGGTATATATATAATTATTTTTAAAGCCAGGTCGCTTTAGGGCCAACAAGAATTCAATATGGTGAAGCTAAAGAATTCTATGGGTATACGAATTAATAATAGAATTGCATAATATTCAAACCCCACGTTTTGTTATATAAATATTAGGTTCCTATCCCTCTCACATGACCATGACTCCACCAACAACTTGTCTATTCTATTATTGTAACGTAAACTATTTATTTAACTATGTTAGATTCATTTAATCAACCATATATTATTAGCTTTCTCACATGTTGCGTTTTATGGGAAATTGTGTATAGTCAATGAGCATAGACTATCAATAGTTGCATTGCTCGCATAATTCCACATATATTGAATCTTAGAATTGGGCAAGCTAGATAGCTAGCTCACTACCAAAAATGAATTATCATTGTTAAAGTGTGTTTAAGCGCATCTCGTTTCATCCGTCAATCTTATACTATTTTTTAATTTGTCTCCTTATTCAAATGTTAGGATAAAAATGAATAAATTTTAATTTAAGTTCAATTTTTTTAATATCAAGTCTCAATCTCTATATTATGTATTTAAAAAAAAAATACATTTTGCTAAGTTAAAACTCAAGCGCGTGTTGTTTGGTGCGTTGGGGGCGTAAACTCACGCTTCTTCTAGAATGAGACCTTGTGAGGAGGTCTCTAAGACTAGGCTCCCAAAGATGGTTCCTAAGGATGAGGCTAAACGGTTTTGCACTTTTGCTTCCAACTCTAAATTCATATGTTTTTCCTTTGACATGCGGTTTTTGGGTTATGGTGGATATTCTCGTGCTTATGTACCCATAACCACATGCTATTATTTATCTTTCTATTTGCGTGTTGATTTTTTAGTGACTCTAAGTCATGAAAAATTTGGTAACATCATTTATTTTATTTTTTGAAAGCAAAAGTAGTAATATTAATAATCATATCGAACGATAACAAAGACGACATAAAATTGGTGGTAACGTAATTTATAGTTCATTGTTCATAATAAAATTTAGTTAGAGTATGCGTGTGTGTAGAATGAGCTTAAATATTGCAAGATATAGAATGCCATAAATTTGTTTGGTCAACTAAATGTTTTCGGGTATCAATACAAATAAATAAATATAAAATTTGAATGATTCAAGTATATGATCATATCAAATTCGAGTAATAAAAATCAAACAAAATTGAATTTAATTGGTCAAAAACTACCTTTCGAATATTTTGAATATCAAATTATTGAGTTAAACAATCAATTTAATGATGAATATACGTATTGTACTTCCAAACTATTTATGAGACAATATCTTATATTCCATCAAAATTTGTATTAAATGATTGCATGTACACAAAAGGTGTAGTTTTGTATAGAATATGGACCCAATGACCTCTCATTTATTGTACATTGTGACATATATTTCAAAACATAGACTAGCAAGCACTATTGTCATCCACTTAAGTTTATCATTTTTGTCTTCCCTTAGACTTTAAGTTCCTTCACATTGACTATTGTCTATTGATGTGTTGTTCTTCTACAATTAACATATTATGAAACTTGAGAATATTTAGTCTCTCTCAAAGAGGATTGTGTTTGCTTTTAGACCCAAAAATAGTATAGTTTTAACATAGCCCATGCCCCATAGTTTTCAGTTGGAAGTTTGAACAATTTGATGCATTTATATATCACACTCCAATAAAGGAAATATTGAAATTTGTGACACACTAAAAAAAATTACTTTTGAAGAGCCATTATTTATGTACATTTTAAAAGTAAAATAGTAGCCATTATGTATATTTTAAAGGTAAAATATAGTATTTAAAAAAAGAGAGTAAAATATAGAAAAAAACATGTTTGTTGTTAATAATGTTTTACACTCACAACACAAGTGAACTCACTGGAAGCTGCATGGCAATGGTGCCATGTATATATATTAAAGTTTCGACCATATAAAAGATAAAACATTTGAATAATGTTTTTATAAAACACACATGCTCTCTGACCATAGAAAAATACCTAGCTCCTCTATTTTGACTATATACATCCAAGAAACTTCTATGATCCAACCTCTCTCTCTATTAGAACTGACAATTCTAGTTATGAATTCTTAACCCGATTCGATCCAAAAAAATTGTTGGTTCTTTTTCGGGTTTTCGTGTAAAGTATGTGAATTTATATCTTCGGACTAAAAAATATGAAATGGGTTCTGAATATTCTTAGATTTTGATCCACATTCCCAACTCAATTAATTATATAAAAGTCTATCTTACCAATTAGCAAAAATGTTTCATTTTAGCTCTCTAACTATAAATTTTGTTATACATTTGTACCCAATTAAATTTTTGTTCCAATTTGGTCTCTATACTATTCATATTATTCCAATTTATTATTTTGACTATACTATTTTGTTTCAAATTGATTTAATTCATTTAAGTGCCATCAATTTAAATAAACTTATAAATTAGATCATTTTGGAACATAATCGTATAACTGAGTGGCGTAATCGCCATTAATTTTGTTATATTTGGTCCATCAATTATAGTTTGTTTTAAAATGATATCGATTCGTAAATTTTTCTAACTTGATTGCCACGCCAAGCAATTCTTTTACTAAAAACAAATATTGACACGTTCAAATAATTTGATGAGTGGCTAATTTGAAATAAAATAATATATTAGGAATCAAATTATAACAAAATCAAATTGAGTATAAATTCAAAATAAAATGGATAGTTGGAATATCAAAATAATTTTTTTCTATTAGTTAATTAAAATACTAAATTGTAACTATAGAAAAAGTTACAATATTTAGGGTGAGTATTATATTCCTGAGAATTACTCGTGTACGTAAACTGAGTTTGGTCAAAACCAACTATAAAACACATTAGAAAGTTGCAATAAAACCATTATTTTTCTCAGTCTTTATCACGAACCCTCCAAATTTAAAGAGTATTAAATATTCTTAGCTCACTGTTACTGGTTCAAATTCAATGATCCAGTGTACAGTTTACTAAATCAATATATTAATAAATCACTAGTTTACTTCCATAAATATTAGTCAATAACTTCGAGAACTTATCTTATAAATTCGCAAATATGTAAAAACAAATTGACTGGAAAACAATTTATTGAAAGTAATTGTGTTTTTAATTTTAATAATAATAGTTCAAATATGAACTCCTGTTAAAAAAAAATATAAATTGTGGAATCAAATCCGAATCTCATAAAGAAATAGGTAAAATACCCAATTTTGTTAGTTTTTCGTGTTTAAATCCAGTTTGGTCCATAAAATTTTTAAAATTAAAATAGTACGTGAAATTTCAAATATAAACTCGGTTTGGTCCTTAAACTCTTATATAAACTATAACAACAATGATCATTTTAAACAAATTTTATTTCTACCCGAATAAATACTTTAAACACATCCCTATATGAAAATATAGTATTCTCGAGTCGACACGCAATCCTATTTGGAGATATCCTTTTGTGCATAACAATAAATATATACATAAATGAAGTCATTCTCATTTGGACCAAATTTTAATGTATGATGAGATACATAGGGAGGTTCTTATCCACTTATGGTTAAAAACACTCCATCCATTTTACAATATGCGTAATTTATTTGTGAATTTTTACCGTCTTCTAAAAATGCAATTGTTACACTGATAACCAAAAAAAAAAAAAAAAGTTCGGTCTTTTTTTAACATATTGTTTTGCTACGTATAAAATTAATTCGTCATTAACCAATATTTATTAATAACCACTTTTTTCTTGACTAATAATCTCAGTATATTTTATTTCGTGGCGTTTACGACACCAAACATAGGATAAAAGAAAATCTAAAAAACATGGACTGCTTTGGGTCCATTTCAATCACAATATATAATAAGCCGCCTCATCACTATTATTAACTTTCAACACAACACCAACTCCTTTTTCTCTTATAATCTCCATTTTCATCATTCTTTGAAAAAATCACAAGATCTCTAAACTTTTTTTTTTCTCAAGAAATGGAAAATTTCACAAACCCAACATTTTTTATCAATCCATATTCAACACCACCACCGTCATCTTCAGCTCCTCCTTTGTCTCTAAATCTTATGAATTCTCAAGTTTTTGGAGGTGATTTTAATGGTGGCAATAGCAAAGCAAATATGTTATTCGGGTCGACGCCGGAGAAGATGATGGTTGAGAGCAAGAAAAGTAGCTTTGTTGGGTGTGAAAGTGAAGAGATGGTGAAGGTTGGTGGTAAGGGGAAGAAGGGAGATAATAAGAAGATGAAGAAGCCAAGATATGCTTTTCAAACAAGAAGCCAAGTTGATATTCTTGATGATGGATATAGGTGGAGGAAGTATGGCCAAAAAGCAGTTAAGAACAACAAGTTTCCAAGGTAATTTACTATACCCATCTCTCTATTTAATGGTAACAAGTTGTAATTATTATGTGGATTGGCATATTTTCACAACTTTATTACTTATTACACGTATAATTTATTAGATTTGTTAACTCGATCTAAACCTTTATATAGACAGTAGATTTTCTCTCGTTGGTATGATTTTTGCAATATAAATTGTTGGGAGCACCTTATAAGTGTACAAAAGAAATGTACAAACGTCTGAGTCCGCGTATCGGTGAATCAAAGCATGGATTTTAACTTATACACTTGTTAGTGCACTTAAGTTTGGGTTATTAGGTTTTCCCTAATTTGTTATCCTACAAAGTTATCAATGAGTATATATATACTCGAATGTGTATTAACTTAATTCATTGCATTTATCATTTCATTCTCATAAAATGATTGTATATTTTTCATATTTTCTTTTATATAAAAAAGTATATAATTATTTTTAAGGGCTGAAGTATTAATTTGTATAATTTCTTTGGGGAAACAAAATTTGCTAACTAGTAAGTGAAACACTTGTATAGTTTGCATGAGCAATGGATCACTAATTATGTCATGTGTCAATTTGTTCAATACACAATAAATGAATTGGAGAAACAAATGCAGTTTTTTTTTTCCGTTGAGCTACACAATAGGGGTAGCTCTCCCCTTTTAACCCAAAATCCCATCTCACCCGACGCAATGAGATTCGAACCCACAACCTCCCACATAGAGATGTGTATCTTGACCATTGCGCCACCCCCTAGAGGGCTAAACAAATGCAGTTACTCTCCAAATGATATGCAGTTATATTCTACAAAAAATATATCATATTCTTTACATTCACATATATATGAAGTTTATTATGTTAAGAAAGCCATAATCAGTAAATATGTTAGAATTTATTGTTAGCTGCGCTACAATGCGTCAACTTAGATTTATTTATCTCTTTAAGTAGAATCGTGTTTAGACTATTATTCTACATAAATGACTCTTTAGTTGCTTAACTATATTACTAATATAATTACTACTTACAAATGAACAAGATTGATCATAAGCGATTTTTGATACAATAAGATGTTATAAGCTCATTGACAATTATTTAGCTTAAACTAACATATTTATAGGTTAGAATAATGACGTTTATAAGAGCAACGAACATACATAATGGGTTTTTTGTTTGTGCAAAGTCACCAATAAGGTCGCGGTATCTCATTAAAATATGAATCCGGTGAGTAGCTCTATTCCTATAAATTTATTGAGATAAGTTAATGCGGTGTAGTTTTCTCGTTTGCTTGACTTAGCGTTAAAAAACAACATATTATTGACTTATAATATTTTATATCATCTATTTATGTATTATTCCGTGGTATTATTTTCACACAAGAAAGATTACATTTCGCGACGACTAAAATCCGTCATAAGAAAATAAAATAAAATCATTTCATAACGAAAACTCACAACACGTACATTTGTTACAATTTCTTCTGTCACAAAGAACTCTAAACAAAACCGTTGTTTTTGTCCCGTCGCGAAAGATGATATTTCGTGTATAGCACTCTCTTTTGGACTAATTGTGTTGATGCATGCATGCATGCAGGAGCTACTATCGTTGTACACAACAAGGATGTAATGTGAAGAAGCAAGTTCAGAGGTTGACTAAAGACGAAGGAGTTGTGGTCACAACCTACGAAGGAATGCACTCTCATCCCATCCAAAAATCTACCGACAACTTTGAGCATATTTTGACACAAATGCAAATCTACACCTCTTCTGTTGAATAATATTTTACTATTTATAGTAAACTTAGCATAGATTCATGTGTATTAATAGCATTCAACGTTAGATATTTACTGAAACATAAAAAAAAAAAATACTATATTTCCTGCATGCATGCATTCCCAAGAGTATCAATCTTACTTGTGTACATCATTTTCTTATATCCATTCATGGTTGAATGTATATTGATGCTACCTCCATCTAAAAAAGTGTCATCAGAAAATTTGAGGAAAATTTAGTTTGTGATTTATACTTAGTTTTCGAGGTTCACGTATTGTGAAAAACGTAAAGAATTCTAAGTAACTTATTATAGAAATATTATTGGTAATTCATGCATAACTAGTTTTTTCAAAAGACATAACATTTATTTTGATACAAAAATACAAGTGAAACATGATACTTATTTGAGACGGAGGGAGTATACGATGACTACAAACATGTACTCAGAAATTGATTTAGAAATTTTAATTTGTGAGGACAAATTACAAGAAAATATTATATGAAACTATTAGGACAAGATTTTTTAACTCGTGCCTGAATTATACCCCACAGGTTGTCACTATTTCGGTTACTGGATCCAAGCTCGCAAAAAAGGTTTCAATATTCCATTTTTCGATCTAACTTGTTGCCCCATTCGTCAGCTTTAGCGACGTGGAACTACAATATTCATCTATTAAGTTCCGCACTTGTAACTAAACTGACAATTCTGTTTTATATTGTATGACCTAAAATGGATGCAAGTTGTGAGTTTCAAAATTTATATGAAAATGTGTGGATTTGCCCGACTCCACGCAAAAAAATGTGCTAGTTAATTGTGACTCTCAAGTTTTATGTATAAAACATGTGAATTTTCCCAACCTGATCCAGAAAACAAACCACTCTCTTATTCGCAACTCAAACCCGCAAAATAATCTATCAGATTTTGGTGTCAAGTGTTCGTCTTCAAATTGTCTGAGAGTCTGAGACACACTAGAATAACAAGCCACGCATAAATAAATACTGGGCTAACGGGCTCAGATGGGCCTGCAAGAGTAATTTTCAAAGCCTGTTTGAAAAATTTGGCTATAGTAAGCAGACTCAGAATCTCCAGAGCATTTTTCTTAAAGCCCATTTTATAATTAGTGGGCAATGAAATAGTTACTTTTAGGCCCAGCCCACCATGCATTAATTGGGCCTTGAAACATATACAAAACTACACGTCGCTCATACGAGCGAACCACCGTATATATATTTGTGGCCAGAATGCTGATACGACATGCTATTTCGCTGCTAAACGTGTCGTATTTGCTCCCACAAACTACTATTAACTACCACTCCCACGTTCTTGGGCAAAATGGTAAACATAGTATGTTAACATATGAAACAAATAAAAGAAATACTAATTTTTTTTATTCACCCTTGTAACCGGCTATAGCTAGAGGTGACAAAAGTTAAGCTCAATTTGGGTTTGGGTTCGGATTGAGTTCAGGTTGATGAACTCTAACTTTAACCCGACTTTATAGGGTTGTATGGTTGATCATGTCGGGTTTTAGGCATAAAATGTTTTGTTTTTGTGACTGACTCTAACTCGTTACGAAAATTTTATAACCTACCCAATCCGAATATTTCTTTTGAATTGATAAATCCAGACCCGAACCCGACTTGAAATGAGTTTGGTTTTGAGTACCCTTTTACCAGGTCTAGCTAAAGTAAGTAACCAACCACCACGTCAACATGTCACGTCATTATTGATTTTAATGATTTTGCCTTATAAATTTGATGAAATTTCGACTTCAGTTCCTAACTTTAAATTTTGACACTTAAATTATTTTCATTCATGTAAAAGGTAATCAATCGTTACATCTGTACGATGGTATGTAACAAGTAGTATCCAAATCGATAAATTATAGACTTTTTAAGTTTGCTAAAGTAACGTAAAGGACGTGCACTGTAGCTGTATAGGCACGTGCCAACACAATATTTAGTTATTTACGCAAAAACACCACAAGGGCAATTCCGTAACTTCCAAAGGGCATCTATTCCAGCTACACTTGGAAATAGGGCTGTGTTGTTTGCTCACGCTCACGCACAGAGCCACTCCCAAATAAACCAGAGCTTTTCTTGTTCAGCAATCATATATATAATTCAACTCTCTCTCTCTCTCCGCGACCATCACTCGATGCTCTTGTACGTCCTGATGCTACGTCGTTTCGAGCCCTAGCTCTCGATTCTCTACCTACACAACCACCGCGCGCACTCAGATTCCGCCGCCGATGGCGCTTCCCATGGCAAAGCTCGTCATCCTCGTTGGTGCAGGTCCGTACAATTTATCTCCAGATTTTGGCTGCTCTGATACTGTTTCTGTGTTTCGCTTCTGGGTTTTGATTGTTGTGGTCGTCTGAGATTTTCGCCATTTGTTGTCTAATCTGGTAGTGATAGTTGATTGGTTTGTATTTTTCTGTTTGGCCAATTTTGTGCAATACTGGTTGAAATTTTGGGTTTTTGTTAAACCCTAGGTTAATTTGGTATCTGGATTGCATTTGTTTTTCGTGTTAAGTGTAAATATACATTGGTTAATTTATTGGGGTATATAGGTTCAGCAACAATGTTCATGTGTGAGATTTATGGCAATGTGCATTACTATTTTGGTCTTGGTTATGGTGATTTCAGTGAAGTTCCAAGCTGTACTTTACTACTGTGATGGAAGATGATTTATGATTGTAGAACCACTAAGTGAACTTGTATTAGCATGGTGTGCTCATTAATGTTCTGGCTGCCACTGCACGTCCTTACAACTTACGCCAGAATTTGGTTGCTTAGATACTGTTTTTATGTTTTGCTTCTGTGTTTTGATTGTTAATTATTGTTATAGTTTTGATAATTGATTGATGTATAGTTTTCGGTTTAGTTTATTTTGTTCGACACTGGTTGAAATTTTGGGTTTTTGTTAAACGGTAGAGTACGTTGGCATCTGGGTTTCATTTATTTCATATTAAGTGTAAATAGGTTCAGCAACAATGTGTTTTTTTTTGTTCATGTGTGAGATTTATGGCAATGTGCATTATCGTTGGTGCTGAGGTACACAATTGAAGTGTATACCTTGTGGTTAGTTTTCCTTGTGCAAAGCAGAGCCTTGCTAATTGAATTTCCATCTCACATCTTATAGGTGTTGCGGGGTCAGTTCTTGCTGCACGAGAAGGGAGTGCGTCCACTGTCTCTGATTTTGTATCTGGTGCCGCTAAGGTATTATTTTTACTTGAACTAAACTCTGCTGTTGGTGTCTGTAGTGCTTGATGTATTTGTATTGCTGCATTGCTTTTAACTTCATGGAATTAAATTGCTTATAATATGTTACGTAGTTACATTTGACGTTGACAAGAATTGGATATGCAATTTTGTCATGTATGCTGTTTCTAATATGGTCACATACCACGGGTGTTATCAGTTTAAATTCTGCTTATTGAAACAAACTTTGAAGCCTGGAAGTTGACAGTGTCACTCTTTTATGTTCTATTTCCGTTTCAACCTTTTTTGTTTCCTAGCAGAGTTGAATCTTATAAGATCCTATAGTTCTAAATATTCCTTGATTCAGGTTTAATTATTCTTGGGCATGGTATTAGCTGGTTTGTAGTCTGCCGTGTTATCTCTTGGCTATGGATTGATTGGTGTTAAGCTTTTTCCTTTTTCTTTTAGTACTCATCAGTCATCACTGTCTTCTCTTTATAGGATATGGGATATTATCTAATGTATATATACCTTATCTTTTTCCCGTGTTTTTCTTTGTACTCATAACTGCTTTCTCTTTATAGGATATGTGATATTATCTAATGTATATATGCCTTTTCTTTTTCATGTGCCTTTTTTTTGTACTCATCATTGCCCTCTCTTTATAGGATATACGATGTTATCACACACACACACCCTCCATCCAAAATGACCGCCTTGTTACATTTCTTTTTCCAACAAAAATATTGATTTTATTACTGCAGTCAAGCAAATGATTTTATAGGTTATATACATCTAAAATGACTGTCTCGTAACAAAGTGAAGGAGTCCTAGCTAACTTATCTCAAGGATATTACTGGTTCTTAATCTGTAATCTTCTTATTAAAATGGAAAGAAGACACTCATTTTGAAATGGAGGGAGTATATATATATATATTTCTTTGATTCATTATATATATATATTTATATATATATTTTTGATTCATTAGTGTTTTCCACTTTGATTACTGAAGTTTCAGAACAATTTTCTCTGCAGATTGTCTGGAGGCAAATTAGGAATGATAGTTCTACCCCAACCACTAAGAAGCCTCCGACTGATGCTTTGATGGCTCAGGTATGCATGATTTAATTGTGCTCTTGACATCTAGGGACAGCTCTACAAGCATTATAAGAAATTTTACCTATATTATATTTGATCTGTACCTATAGGTACACTAGTAAAATACTTTACCTTTTATGTTTCTTTGATGAAATTATATTTTATTGAAATTTCTGTTAAATCTTTCTTGACTTTGATGATTTATAATTGTGGAAGTTATCTAATGTTTTGTCTTCAATTACACTGGAGTAAGCTGTACTTGCATAAAATGCTTTGTTCTTCTAATTTATTGGAACCATAGTTAAGTTGAGGTCTTTAGTGTGGAAGCTAACATTCATTTGCATGCATTTTATTTTCATATGTTTTGTCTTAACAACCTATTTGTATGGTTTCTTGGTAAAAGAACATTATTTGTGTGGTTTTCAAGATGTATTGTTGTGGGAGGATTTCTAATTTTCCAACCCCGTGCATGTGTTATTAGCATCAGTTCAAACACAACCTTTACTGTTATAAAGTTTCATTTTTGACACAAAGCTTTTGATTATGAAGAAGGGACTAAAAAAGGAGCATGCTTGATATGCACATTTGAACTAACTCTGAGTATGAGAATAAAGGAACATGTCAATGTTTTGGAAGAAGTTTCTCTAAATGATTGAAGGGCTGATATTAGGGCACTCTGGTTGATTAACGATCTGTTTGAAAAACTAGTGGATTTCTAAAGAGAGTTCTAAACAATGACACCTTGAAATGAAATTATTCTGATGGGATAATCGTCAAACATTTAATTTTATGAGCTTTCTATGCTCTATTTCAATTTTTGATTCTGCTAATTCTATTTTTTTTGGCATGTGGTATATCACTTTAGTGAATTGGACTGTCTAGTGCATTATACTATAAATTTCTTTAAGAAATTGTACAAGCAGATGTTCAGGGAGCGTTTGATCTTTTTGCAGGTGAACAGCTTACGGCAGGAGTTGCAACTCTTGGCATCAAATAAGCCAGTTACAATAATAACTACAAGTGGAAGAGGTTTATATATTTGACCTTTCTCATGATGTGAAAGATTGTTCTGTTTACATTTTACCCTTAAAATATCTACTATTCTAAAAAAAGAGTTATATTTCAGAGTCAACTTTGCTTTTTTGAGGTACAAAGTCTATAAATAATAGTTGTGAATATTGCTCCTTTTAACCATAAGTAATGTATTTCATTGGATGGGTGTTTCATTCCATGTTTTTATGATTGTTGTTATTTTAAATTCGGAAGGGGTTCTTCAGTATTACAAGTTTTCCCCCCCTCTTTTCCAGCATTGCCGCTCATCACTCATGGCAGGTTTACTATATTTGCATTTTTTGTTATCCGATGAAGTTTTTGATCTGTAGACTGTAGTACATCATTTTTTTTCTTTCAATCATGACAGCATTAACTAACTATTTTTCCTATCTTATAACTTCCTTTTCGTACCTTGATTGCTGAGAATTCTCTTATTTTCTTTTGTGCAGGTTCTAGCAAATATGGTGTTGTTATTGTTATCGTAGTAGTAGGATACGGCTATGTTTGGTGGAAGGTATTGTAGTTGCATTTCTGATTCTTATACTTTGTTGGATGAGAGAGCTACTAATATAGTTTTTCATAGCATTATGTTTTTAGCATACTGCAGCAAAAAAATTATTGGATGCCATAATGATGAGCTGATTCGCACTTGGTTTAGTTTAGAAGCCAAAGTGGAATTTGGTCCAATGTGGAGATTGTTAGGAAGCTCGATGAAGTTATGCAGCTTTGATACTTATATTCAAAATGAGTGTCCACTTTCCTTTTTGGTTGGTTAGTTATGCAAGAATTACCAACAATATATATCTGTAAGATAAGCTAGTTAGCACTCAGTAGGGCAAGTGGTTGATTTCACTTGTTCCCTCGAGGTCTCAAGTTTGAGTCTCGGTGTTTGTACGCTTGCTGATAAAAAAGAAAAAAAAAAGATAAGCTAGTTAGAATCCTTTCAGTTTGGTGGGAATAACGGGGAAAGCTCAATCTCAACTTAACGGTGTCCTTAATTTATACAAAAATGGGGAAGTTGACACTCATTTTGGGACAAATGAAGTAGTTGTGATGTGTCATTCGTAAGGCCCTTCAAGAAGCAAAGTAGAAGAAAGCTGATGTTGTGATGCTCTTTCTAGCATGTATATTTTGCAAATTGCCACACATGTTTGTTTACATTTAGCTGAAGCATTAGTCTCTTCTTTATTGAAAATTTACAGGGGTGGAAGCTCCCTGATATGATGTTTGCTACAAGGCGTAGTCTATCCGATGCTTGCAATTCTGTATCCAGACAGCTTGAGAATGTTTATACATCAATTGCGGTAAGTTTTTCCTTTTCTTCTTGTAATCTGGTATAGTTTATCAACTTAACGGGTTTTAGCCATCCCTGTACTCATTGCCCCCAAAACTCAGGATTTGTTCCCTAGATTTTCTTGGTACATTTCCAATATCTATCCCACCAGTCAGCATTAAAATAGTTACATCATGTACACCGATCCACCAATCATGACTGCATTAAACAGAAGAAGAAATTATAATCTCAGAAGACCTCTTTTTTTTCCCATTTTCCAGGCTACCAAGCAGAAACTATCTTCAAGAATTGATAAAGTGGATTCTAGTTTAGATAATGTTGCTACGCTTACTGCTGCTACAAAAGAACAGGTTGGCCAAATTTATATACTAATAACGGTTATCAGTTGTTTTTTATTTACTTTGGTTTTCATTTCAAGTTTGTTTACATAACTTTGATTAATCTGTTTAGGTTTCTGAACTACGCGGTAAAGCAGAGATTATGGGTTTGGATGTTAACTCCGTTCGTCATGCAGTTAAATCACTGGTGATTTATCTTCTTTTGCTTTAATTTATTATCTAATTTTCTAGTTGTGGCCATAAATTGAAGACTGAGTTGATATTTCCATGTAACAGGAGACTAAAATCAATAGAATAGAAGTCCTTCAGGTACTTATTTGTATTGTTTGATGATTCCGTTTCCAGTACGAATATTAGATTTAGACACTTGCTTATAATTTAATTACATGAATTTTGTCATCATCTTTGATTATATAGGATGCAACAAATTCTGGAGTATTGAAGTTGTGTGATTTTGCCTCGAACATAGACATGACTGCAGCTAACAACCGTGCACAGGTATGAATTAAATCCTTGTCTCTTTACAAATGCTGTTCAATATATGAGCTCTCTGTGTTACCTTCAAGTAACTATATGTCGGGGTTTGTTACATTTGATTGCTCATCTCTGTATTAATTACTCAAACATCGTTTTGCAATGCTAACTAAAGATTATTTATTTTAGGATCTCATGTTTTCGATTTGATCATCAATATATTTATTGTTCTCTGGATTCTGTAGGCTTTACCATCCAATTCCTCAGTGCCAACTATTGAAGCACCACCGACTCCCTCTCCAAGGGTATAATTTATCTCTGAGCCTATGATGCATTAAATTTGTTTATGTTCTGTCAATAAAATAATACTTGCGAGGCTGACGGAGAAAACTCATAGACTGGTATCATTTAAACTATCCAACTTCTGCTTTTCAGACCAACTAATGTCGGAAATAGAGCACTGAATATTGTTTTTACTATGCCACGTTCTTTTATTTACTTGTTTGCGGAACATTGTGTTCGAACCTTCTAGCCATCCAGCACTCCGTAAAATGCACAAACTCACTAAAAAACATAATATCTACTATTTTTCACTTGTTTGCAGCCAATAATTCGGAACATATTATGCTGAAATGACCATCTTCCATTCAATAGTCACTACTACTTGCTTTCACTTGAAACCGCTACTTTTTCAATAAATAGAAATATACGAGCTTTACTTTGCAGTTTCTCAAACATTCTGTTGTTAGATTCTTTTGTTCCATTTGTAAGTCGTGTATACTGTACAAGGGATATAATTAAGTAGAAGTTTGTTTTTTCTTATGTCCGTGTGATTATTTATCCTTTTTGTTCGGTGCTGGTGCAGGCTGAATCTTCACCCGTTCCTCGTCTATACCTTGAAGCGCCATCTCCCTCTGGTACCTCGGGATCCCACAAGGTTGTTTAACCTTGCATTCGGTTTATTTCACTTATCTTCACTGATTGAACTCACCCACTTAAATGATCTATTATGAAGTTCTATGAACTAACATGTTTGTAACAACTAACACGTTTTTAATATGTTAATCTTGTCGGTCTCTTTTCTATGATTTGTGGGATACTTGATGTTGAAAACCATGTCGTGCACTTGGCATGAAACCAACCCCACAATCGTATCTATATATAAGCTTGGAGAGTGTTGCTCTTTTGTCAAGAAATTTGTGCATTGTTGAATTTCACAATTGTTGTCAATCTATGAACTATGTCCAACACTCCTCCGAGTTTACACGCTATCTTATTGTAGTTGAATTCTGTAAATAAGCTGAGTGTGAGCCTTGGCCCAACGGTAAGATTGTGGTCCCGTGTCCTGGAGGTCACGGGATTCAAGCTAAGTAAACAATCTCTATAAAAATCGGGGGAAGTGTATTTTATGTGACCAGAACCGGCAAAAATGTGGGTTGGATTTTGGGTCCAAATTACTGGTTCTGCTCCCAGACCACACAATTGTGGGAGCCTTGTACACACTGCCCCGCCCTTTTTAGTATACTACCACATATTTGTCTGAATTAACCCGTTTTTTGCTCTTTCGGCGGAGGATAGCTCATTTTTCATTACTTTCCTGATTTGACTATTTACAGGTTCATCGGCCCCTGCAGCATGCTGTCTCGGACTCTGGTTTTAAGGTTCTCATCGACTTTCATTTTCCTCACGTATTGTATTTATTCTCGCCCCGGCATGCTCTCATCGTTCCATCTTTCTATCAGGAAATTTGCGGAGTTTCGGAAGTGGTTCAAGTATTTGGCAGACCAGAAGCTTCAAATGACATTCCTGCTCCACAAGATACATCCAACGGGTCGTCAAATTCTGGTTTCTTCAAATTTTTGTCAAGAACACTAAGTGCATCAAATTCATCCAAGTATAGTAACAAGGCCTTATGAAACGATCCATCGACTCCCCAATGGTCAACAAAAGCTTTTGAGGTTTAGTCGTGGCTTTCTCGAGATCCTCCCTTGAATATATATATAGGTAGTGCCTGAGCCGAGTTCACGTGAAAAAAGGACTAGGCACTAAATTTTGCACTGAATTTTGTAGTGCCGCCGTTTTAAGTCCCAATGTTTTCCTTAGAACTATTAGATCATTGTTTATAAACTAGTAGGAGGGAGGATTTAGAAGGCGAAACAAAGAGTCCGATTCGTGGTTAGCTATAACTTACTGAACTCATTCATATTTCAATCTGTGTTTCAAGCAAATATATGAATTGATGTTATTACTATTATAATGACAAAGGTGATGGAAGGAAGGTTAATGAAAGAACTGTTCCTCTCAGCAAATATATTGCTTATTTTGTTCTCTACTGCCCATTGTAATTAGTTTTGTAAGGACATTAGGGTTTCTCGAGAAAATTGCAGATACCCCTCGAGAACTATGTTTCTTTTGTACGTGGTTATTTGAAACTTTACTTGGATTCATCTGCTATGTACTTTTCTCAGACGAATTCGTTTGTTATTATTAGCAACATATTTTGTTAGTTTGATCGTTCTCTTACCTAGTTAACTTACTTTAATAGTAAAAGTTATCGTTGATTCTCCAGTTATGAACATATTCAGATTTGGCTCTCTAACTATTTTTTAAATCAACCTAGAGTTTCATGGCGGAGGCCCTCGCTTGTCGAGAGACTATGGAGTGGGGTTTGGCAAGGGGTTGGGAAAATGTTGTGTTTGAGCTTGACGTTTAGTAGGGTATATCGACTCGCGAGTCTAACTCAAATCATTTTGGCCTCTTAATTAATGATTTTCTCTTTGTTTTCTATGTTTGCTAGAACTAATTATCGTTTTGGTAGGAGATTTGCGAATGAAGTAAGCTCATGCATTAGCGAGACATTCCATTTTTGTGTCAAGTCCGATTTTTTGGTATAGGAATGTCTTTCTCCGTATTGCTATTTCAGCTTTGATATATGACTCTTTGGGTTTCTTAAAAAAAAAAAAAGAAAGAATACAACAATTTTATTTTAACTCTAAAAAAATCTGTTTATTTAAAAATATTAACTGATAATTTAATAACTATTTAGTTTTTGCACTTGAGAAATTGCAATTCTGTTTTAGGCCCGGCCCGAAATAGTGACCAACAGGTCCAACACTGTGCTTAACTCGTCGACTCGCCGAGTTGCCGAGCAGTGACTCGTTTCCCGCTAATTTTAGAATCTTCATTTTGGCGCGCTTGGTCACAGTGAAGATCAGATCGATCACCAAGTCTCGTTGCTCGCCTTTTCTCTCGCCGTCCGGGATGGAAATCGTCCGATCTCAGAGGATCTCTTCACCAAACGATGCCGTTCCGACTCTCCCTCTCTACCGATCTGCTCCGGTTCTCGAAGTCAGGCTCGAAGACTTTGAGCTCTTCGCCATGGATCGCCTTCGAGGTACTCGCGCATTTCTCTCATCTTTCGTTTCATCTGTCACCTTTTAGCTCTGAATTCGTGTTTAAGTTATCGATCCTGAATTTGTTTCCCGAGAAAAAAAATCGGAGTTGCATTTTACCGTTTAGGTTTCCACAAACGATGCACTGAAATTAGTTTTAATCGTAGAGGTTGGAACTTCAGAGAAATCAAAATTTGAATTAATTTGACTGTTTATTGGAGTTACTCGTGCATTACTCTCAATTTGAATTACTTTTCGTGTTTTTGTTCTCATTCCTAAATTTGTTTTCCGTTTGTTTCCTGAGAAAAAGAGAGAGAAGAAGTCGGAGTTGCAGTTGACTGTTAGGATTACAAAAACAAGGCACTGAAATTATTTTTAAAACTCAGGGATGAAGCTTAAGAGAAATCATGAATTATTTTTGTTTTTATTGAGGTACTTGTGCATTTCGCTTGATTTACATTTCATTTTCCACTTTTTAGCACTGGTTTCATGTTTATGTTCTTACTCCTGAGTTTGTTTTCCTTTTGGTTCCTAAGGAAAAAGAGAAGAAATTGTAGTTGCATTTTACTGTATAAGAATCCCTTTTGGTTCCTAACAGTCAACTGCAGCTGTTTTAATCGAAATGGATTTTGAATTATTTTTCTTCTTCATCTGCAGCTGTTTTGGCAAACTCAAGGGTTACCATTTTAATTTAAGGTTTATTTTGAAATTAGAATTCGTAGGGTTTGTGGTGATCGATTTCTGTTGTTGATATTGTTCAATGCAGTTCTAAAAGGAATATCTGATGGATTATCCCGAGGGAAGAAGCCCGAGGAAATGGAGAAATTGGTACGGCTATAAGTTTGGTTCATCATTTCCCACTGTAGATAGACTTTTTATTATTATTTATTTATGAATTTTTGCAGACATTGTCTTTTCTCAGGCAATAAATTTGTGGAAGGCAAATATGAGGCATCCACGGGCATCTGAGGTTGTCAACAAGGATATAATCTCACACTTTGTTCTGCATCTTGTATATTGCAGATCGTAAGTATTTTTTTGTTTTTGTTTTCTTGGTATTATTGATTCTTTTCTGTTTTTATTACTTAATGTTTTGATGGCAGGGAGGATTTGAGAAAATGGTTTCTTTCCATGGAAACTGCACTCTTCCGTTACCGTTTCTGGCTTGAAAGTGCTGAAGCTCAGGTAGGAATCGTGATCATCTTACTCACTGTTTTGGTTAGTTATGCTAATTGAATGTTTACTGGTTGCATATAATGTCTCTGGCTTTAAAGAGGGCGCTGATCGCTGAGCTTGACCTTCCTTATAAAGCAGTTATCAATGCAGAACTTGAGGTAATCCTTCTTGCTGTCGCATTCAAGTTCTGATAGAAATTGACCTCACCTAAACATACAATGCATAAGCGTGTCAAATTTCTGTTGCGACTTTTCCCCCCATACGTGTAGGCTATGAAGGATAAATTGAGCCAAGTTTCGCGTTCCATTGGCCAGCCTTTACCCACAGGTTGGTGCAGGATACTCATTCACTTCGTTGTCCAATTTTCATATGAATGACTTGTACATTTCTATTTTCATTCCTTATTATGATATTGCAATCACACACTTATTTGTAAGAGCAAAGCTTTGAAAACCTTTAGTTTGTATTAATTACGGTTGATAGGTAGGTGGAATGTTACTCCATGACCTTGTATGATAAATTCATTTATTCCACGATTTGTTTTCTTCTAATGTGTTTCCTTTTTCTGTTCATTTTTTCCTTTGCAGCTGATGCTATATTCTACAAGGTTTGTCTCTTTTTCCTGTTAGTTCTTCTCTTTAGATGTTTAAGAATTGCAATCTTGATGTAACATTGATACCAGAGATAACATCCCCTAGCATAGGGGACTGAACCTCCCTACTCACGTGCATGGGGCAAGAGTTGAAATGTTAACTTTTTAACCACTTCACTGTGTTGCAATATGAATTATGAGCTAATTAACCCCCAAGTATACAAAGTAATCTTCTGTTGTAACCAATACTGAGTCTGGATATATGATATGGCCAATTATGATATTAAAGGTTTATGCATTATGGGATTGAAGAACTTTCATTCTTCTAGTCATCAAATATTCGAAATTGTTGGCTGATCTCTGTTTTCTATTCCACAACTAATGAAGGTGCCGTTTGAAGAAGTTCCAGAGCTTGTGGCTGGTCGCCGAGTATTTATCCATAAAGGGCATGCGTATGTCGCTAAGAATCAGGTAAACGTTTATGCATTATTAATTTTCCATCAATCCAATAAACAATAGATTTAAAAATCTGATAAAAGGTTACATATTTCTTTCTTTTAGGTGTTCTCCTTTGTTGTCACTCAATTTCGCAGTTATCTATCAAAGGCACTCAGTCTAACGAGCAGGTTATTCTTGTCTATTTGGAATTCAAATGTAAATAATAAAAAGTTATTCTGAAGTGTCATGCACGAAGAACTCTGATGTTTTTCTTGCTGCCATCCTAACCTGAAATACTTATGATTAAGTTATGATAAACATTTTTGGAGATGTTTATATTCTCAGAGGTTGCAGCTTTTGCTTGCAGAAAATGGACGTCTACCATTAGAGAACAAGAGAGAGACCGTTTGAGCCCTGTAAGTAAATGAGTATTCTAATGTGAACTGTATGCTGTGTTACATGTTTCCAAGTATTGTTCATGAATTTCATGCATTCTAGATTGTAGAAGCCCTGTCCTCAAGCTATCTAGGTCCTGACTATACTGAGGTAATTTACTAAGATGCATTAGCTTATAGTATCCTTGGATTATAGATATTCAAGTGGATATGTTTGATCGGGAGACCTACTACCATTGCAGGCAAGAGTGTTTGCTGAAATATCAATAAAAGACCTTGTTCAAGCATCTAAAAGTTCATTTCCTCTTTGTATGAGCCACTTGTTTGAGAAGGTAATGATTTAATAACTAAAAATTTGGGATTTGCCATAACTCTCTTGCGATTTTATCCCCTCTCTCTCCACCCCAATTGTTATTTTTTCTGAATTGCAGCTTAGAGAGGATCATCATTTGAGCACGGAGGGAGAATGCAATTAGGTCTATTCCTCAAGGTTATTTTTCTTACCCATGTGCACAAGTTGTGTTTTTTATGCATGTATCATGTATGTATGCATGTGAGCTCCACTTATTGGCTGTGTATGTAATACTCGCTACACTACTACATGGTTGCTTATTTTGTTGCTCTTTTTGCCTGGACTCGGGTTTAATCAGTGCTGTTATTGCTTTAAAGTAGTAAATTGTAAACGAGAAGTATAAAATGAGTAATCATTTATACCTCATCAATATTGCACGGATCACGTTCTTTGTCCACTAAAATTTGCATGATGGGAAAATTGTTGGTTATTTAGTCTTCTCTCCGTTTGCAGGGTGTTGGCTTAAAGCTAGATGATGCCCTTGCATTTTGGAAAGCTGAGTTCTCGCAGAAGGTATCTACATTGCAAATGATCTATTCTGTATTTCAATAAAGATTAATCTCCTACAGCTTTCATTTCTACTATCAACTATATTTTGATTTGTGGCATTAATTATTGTTTATTTGTTTACCAAGGGGTGTTCATGATTGGGTCCGGACCGAGTTTTTGGACCCAATTGAAGTTCAAGTCCGGTCTTCGATTGTTCGCAAAACCCTTCTGTTCATACCAAATTATTATTTTTTAGTTTTTTTTTCCAATGCTTTAGGCCCATTGTCTCCATTATTTATTGTTCAATTCACTTCAATTCTGTATTTTTTTCTACTGAAAACGCAAAATTTTCAATTCTTTTCCAATCATTTGGTACAATTGCTCTGATTTTTTCCGGTCTCTGGTCCCAAGATTTACCAAAATTCGGTTCGGTCCCAGACCAGTTCTCTAGTACATAAAATGATGAATATCACAGATGAATATGTCAACATGTCTTATTATGTTAGGTGCGACCAAAGAAGTAGGTTGCTGATTGCACTTCCATTTTCAAAGTCTGCAACCGCATGTTACTAGAATAAGAGTTGTTCATGGCTCTATACAATCTCATATTATGATGTCTTTGAAATTCAACTATCTGATTCTTGCAAACAACCTATTATATCATCTACTCTACGGTGCTTGATCTTTTTGTTGTAGGTGGGGGCTGAGAGGTTTGACAAAGAATACGCATACGCCATACGCCATACTTATGGAAGAGAAGGAAAGAGAACAGTAAGGCATTGCACACCTATGAGATTCTTTAATTTATTCAACATTTCTTCGAAATCAGGATCGTAGACTAGTTTCTATAAACGTCATTGTGAGATCAGCCTTTTCACTCCATTATTGCTCTTCCAAACTTGAATGACCAAGAGAAAGCTATAATTCCCGGCTTGTGTCTGTTTCTCATTGTTGTTATATGATTATTGCAGGACTATACACCTTATTCTTGTCAGAAAATCATCTCATCCACTCCTGGCGTAGGAGACCATCATGGCTGCCCGTATAGGCACTTCAGGTTTGTCCAATAATTGAAGAAAAGTAGAGAACTCGATTAAAGCGAAAATGAATTACATGAATAATTTTTATCGGCGTGCCATTGATTGTTCTTTCAGAGTGAGGAGAACTTAAGAGCTGCCCTTGGTCGAATGGGTGTGAGCAGTCATGCTGTGGAGGATGTGATGGATAAAAAGAGAAACAGACATTACCAGGTCAAAATATGAATAGTTGTCACTATATTTGTTTGCAAGTGTTTGTTTTAGGAGTAAATTCACGCACCTACCTAAACTTTTTTCCGAATAAGCCAACTCTCTAAAGTTTGAATGTTCTAAACTGTTTGTTAAAATAAACAGAAAAATCGTATCTCACGTCATAAGATTTTAAAAGAAACTGTATAGTGACTCTGGTGATGTGGATCTATACTTTAGTGACCACGCACCTAATATGAGTTTAAGGTAGCGGCTTGAAGTTACCTTTTTATTTAATTTATGAATGACACGGTACATATATCATGTGTAGTTGGCATGCACACTAACGTTTGAAGCAATTCATGGCGGTTCGTGTGACGCTGGGATTAATCATCCGAACCAGTACTTCAGCGACAGCCAGAAAATCCTGCAAACAAAGGTATGGGTATTTTCTTCCAAAATTTTGTTCACTTAATTTCTCAGAATACAAACAAGCATATGCTGTTAGGATAAGCTTGAGGGACAAAATTTGCATGTCCCACAAAACTTTGTTAAAGATTTTGAGTCTTTATGTGCTTGTGCATTTAGTGTCAATGCCAAGAAATTGGAATCCAACCATATAATGGGTCCACAATTGAGTCCACTTTGAATTTTTGGAATGTTTCTCACATTCACTGCTTGTGCTGGACAAAGCAGTCTAAAAAGCAAAGTAAAATATTTTATTTTGGGTTTCCAAATTATTCATTTTGTTTCAATTGGTACCTAATATGGTTTTGATTCTATTTAGTTTTCAAACTATTATCATTGTTTTAATTTGATCCCTCAACTATGCAAATTTGTTTCAAAGTGGCTAAGTCTGTAATTGCTTTGTTATATTAAACTGAAGTAACTTTTATTTTTTTGTAAAATATACTGTATATTATTTCTAGAAACAAGTTGATGATGTGACATCCACATGACAATGACTAAACAAAACTATTGAAGCCTATGACACTCGCGGCAATGCCGTGTTTTATGAGAAACAAAACAATACTATCTGATATAGACACTACATCATTGCCTCGTAGTCACATCATCATACTGATTGGACTCATTTGAAACAAATTTGCACAGTTATGGGAACAAATTGAAACAATACGGATAGTTTGAGTACTGAATTAGAGAAAACCTAAATTAAGTACTTATTTGAAACCAGAGAATAGTTTGAGAACTGAAATGAAAACAATTGTCAAAAGGAAATGACCAATGACGTCAGATAAATGATCAATTATTGCCTTTTGGATGGTTGATATTGGTCTACAGTCTACACGACCCACAAAATGTTCCTCTGTTTTTTAGTTTTCTCAGAAAGTAGTTGAGTTGGTTCCCAGTGTCTCAACTAGTTATCTTGTAAGTTAGCTGTACTGAATCTCAGGTTAAAATTTTAAGTTTTCTACTTAGCAACTTAAGCTAATTGAAACATGGTTGTTGAATCACGATTAAATCAAAAATTGGAATGTGAATTTGAATTGAAATATTGAGGCACTATCTCACAAATTTTTTAAAAAAGGGTTTGCTCATTTCATAGAAAAATTAGAAGAAAGTTAGTTGATGTTACATGTTACATTTTCTCTTGTATTTTCATGGACACATGTGATAAATATGTCGCTTATTATTTGGGAAAAAGGCGAGTAACACATAAGTTTATTTTAGTGTTGGTTATTTTTGACTTATTGTGTTGTTTATGTTAGATAAACAAAACATTTATCATATATTTGAAGTTTATTGTGTTGAGTTGAAATATTTGGCATAACAAACTTCTTTATAAAAAAAAGCACTTATTTTGTGATAAAATTACAGAAGAAATGAAACACATGATAAATATGTTGGTTGTTTTTAGGATAAAATCAACTTAACCTAAAATAAACACCATAATATGTCAAATAATAATCATGAATTTTTCTCTACACGGGTCTAGACAAATTCGAAATAATCTAGTATGACCAGTCTCTTAACCCAACATATGTGAATTTGGTGGATCAAATCACAATTTAGCTGAATCGTGTGATTCTCTCATGATTCTTATTCTTGTCCGATTTAGTAGTGCTTTTGAGTCGTTTAGCGCTGAATCGGCCCAAATTGATCAATTGTTCAAGTATCTCATGTTAAAAATGAGCGAAGTTTTGAACTATTTCATACTCTAGCTGAACTTTGTTATGTGTGACCCGTTTGTTAGAGATCATATGATATACTATCAAACACTGGGCTTAATAATTTAAAGTTGAAGTAAAGTTTAAGTTATGCATGTGGCTCTAATTTGTTTTTTTCTTCAATTTTACAGAACCAGAGCCAGTCAACTTCTTAAAGGGACAGCATATTTTGGACGTTCACTCAACAGCATTTATGGCTTCTCTTACCAGGTTCGGTCTTGAATCTATCCTTAAAAACTAAAAGCCAACCACTTAAGGGCCGTATATATTGTTTTTCTTGCTTTGTCTGTTTTCTCTCCTAATCCCAATCCCATTTCGATTTCGTCTATTAGGAGACATGCAAAACCTAATTGATAATAGAGCCAAAAAAATGTTTGTCGCATTCTTTTCATTTGATGATTCTTTTAATAGGTATTCTTTAACTAATTTAAAGTATTTGTTTTGGAAAAATAATTTGCAAAAACTAAAAATAACATATAGGTATGCATCTCCTTGACATAAACTAAAGGGCGAATATTAGGTTAAGAAGTATGCTATTGCTATAAAATTAACAATAACAAAAACAAAATAAAACAATTCAAGTATTTGATGAGATATGCCTTACTAATAACCTCTCAGACTACATCTTTCGACTCCATATTCGAGCTATGTTTTATGGCTCAAGCATGATGACATGATCGCTGCTTCGGCATGACATGATGATCATCTCTTTATCATTGCGGAATCATAACCCGCCTTAAACATTAACGTCACCTTCAACCAATCATATAACATCTTAATGACATGTTGCCCTCCACACATTTTGTGCGTTTAAATCCTTCTCTACTCAACGGGCAAAGATTTTTCTTCCACACTCTCAACTCGTAACATTTCCAACAAATTCATTCTCTTCAACATATACTTGGAAGTGTCATTTTCATTACTTAGAGACACTCTCATTCTTGAAGTGAAATTCGATTCACATGCTTCATGTTTCACTTGACAGTGCGATTTTTCTTTTTTTTTTGTTAGAGACTCAACATCTGAAGCTCTCACACGAACTCAAACTCAAAATTAATATATTAGACCAAAACTCAAGGTACATTCTCAAGTGTTTGATGTACAAAAATAGAGATGTTAGAATTCTTTGGCTCATTCTAAGGGTTATTTTCTCAGTTTCAGAATAGTGTCTACCACACTTTTTTAGAAAATAGATGCTCATTATAAAATATAATACTTTACCAAGTATTAGTAATGTAACATATAAAACTACAACACCAAAGCACTTGAATAATAAAATAATTACACGAGCAACATTTATTGATTCTTTTAACTTTTAAGTGAAAGCACCATGGATCAAGCAATCATTTATAAACACATGGTGCAAAATGGAACTATAGTTTGTATCTGAAATTGTATGGTACTTTCTGCGCCTTTAAATAGAATAATATATTCTTCATTCTTGACTTCTGGTTTTCCCAAAGGACTTCTAAATAGCAAATTCTCAAAGAGTGCTTTTCTTGTCAGAAAATTAAATATTTTAATGGGTATTTTTCCCTTTAATTGAATACCGTTAGTTTAGTTTAATCTCCATCACAGAAGCCTAGTTGGGAATGATTGCTTTCTATGTTTAGCAAGTGGAGAAAATATATTAATAATAAAGTTCCTGCAGCTATTTCTATTTTTAGGAATTAATTCCTTTTTTTCTTTTCTAGCAGGGGATGGATCTAGTTAGGCTATTTGAGAATGATACTAGTGGTGTTATGGACAAAATAGATATTTGAAGTTCAATATAATTCAACTGGAAAGTCTAATTTAGACAAACATTTTGTGCAGTGTAGGATTATCAAGGTTAAAACTATACTATTGCAACAAGTTTCTTCATCTCTAAAGTTAAGTGGTTAATTAACTGTGTTAAAAGAAATTTGTGATAGTTTTTACATGTATATTCAAACCGTTTTACCCGATTTGGATTGGGTTCTGGGTTTAAAAGACATAATTTGGATATGTGACTTGAAAATGGTGCTTGCAGATCGTCCCTAAAGCTCTATGTGTGAATTCATGTGAACTTCCTAACTTGATTCAATAAATGATCGAATTCATTTTATGCAACCGTATAAAAAAGTTTGATCGAATTTTGGCTTTTTACGAGTTTGGGATTAAATTTATATCATGGTAAGCATATTCAAGAGATCGAAAACAGTGGTCCACAAATTTGCACTTATGGAAAACAAGGTAACTATTTTATGTAACTTTTCACCTTGATATTGTTGGAGGACCAAGACTTTTTGGTGGGAGAGATACTTTAGGGCATCTTTTTTCACACTCCAAAGCTAAATTGAGCATAAAAGATCTTTCAAAAGAAGAGAGTTTGGTTTGAGTGACTTTTTATGTATAAAAATAATAATTAAGGTATATATTTTATGGGTTAGTGGCCTGCAAAAAAGACTTTGATATGCTGGATCATTACCAAAATTTCCATTTATGTAGATTCATAATCAACCTCTATCTTTTCCACTATTGGGTTCCAAGATGGACAATTATTATTATTATTTTACAAGTTATGTGGAAAAAGAGTCCTCACATCCTGTGGCTAGGGATTGAGCTTCTCTCCTTTTGGGTTGCAAGAACATGCTCTACTTTTGTATTTCTATTCCAATATTTAATTTGAAGGGAGGGTTTGGTACAAGATTATACTAAAGTAATTCTAGAGTTTGGAAGAGGATCAACGCATATGTTGTTGGTACATGGGCGTTGGATGCCTAAATCGCTTGGAGACTTAACTTCGTGTTTGGACTTTTCACATATCATGTCGTAGCGGTATTTCAAGCGTCATACGTCACCTCATTATTTGTCCACTCAATTTATACCTTTTTAGGTAATGTTACCTTTACCTGAGACAGACTCTTAAATTTTGACATAAATTTAAGCCTAACATTCCTCAAGTGGCTAAACTTTTGGATTTTTTATTATTATATCTTAATTAGTATTTATTATGGATTTGATAGTCAAAAGAAAATTAAATAAGATAATATAATTTCTTGACATGGTAAAAATTTTAAGAGAAAAAAAAAACCCCTAACAGCATGCTATGTTAAAATTCAAACTCAACATTACTAAAAGCACTTAATTATTGCCAAACTAACTCAAGAGGCATTGAATCTCAAGGTTTTGAGTGCTAGACTTGTATAGCTCTAGCACAAGACTTCCCAAAGTCATTCAAATATATATTTTTGTCTTACAATCCAAAAATTGAATGGTTCCTATATTTTGGAACAAATAAATGTGATTCATGTTTTATGTCAAATTGCATCAAAATAATTCACAACCTTTAAAGTTCAACATGGGCTAGGAAGGTATATTTGCACTTCCTAATAAATGCAATACATTGTTCAATGAATGTTGAACTAAAAGTTGACAAGATTGTTTTGTAAAATTAAAAATAAATAAATAAATAAATTTTACGTGTCATGTTTTGACATATAGATATCCAACTTACATCGCTTATCAATCATGTTTACGTGAGAAAATATACATTCTAATTAATGCCGAACTAAAAATTGATGATATATTTTTGTAAAACATTTTATGAGCCACAATTTGATTAGTAGATTTTTTTAATCATAATGTTCAAGTTTAAGTTTCATGAGTCACGGCTTGATTGATAGTTCTAATGTTAAATTTCGATTTATATAACTTCAAACATTTTTATATGAGAGAAAATATATAGTTGGATGAATATTGAACTACATATATTTTTTTATAAGAGTAGAACTAAATGTTGATGAGCTCATATTTTTTGTAAAATAGAAGAAAATTTTGTTAGTCTGGTTAGAGTTGGAAAATATATTTTTGATCATCAAGAACACTATATATTTATAACACGATGAAGGTTAAACTAATTTGTCAACACTATTAAATCAAAGCATTAAATAATTATTCATTAATATATTCTTTGAGTATTCTATCTAATTTTCTTTCATCTCATTATTTTTACCCATGCACAAGTTTTACTTATCCTTCAAACATATATTATAAGTGTGTGTCTAAGAAACGAGAGTGAAAGTAGAGAATAAATTTAACATCAATTGCAACTCGTATCATCTATTTTGCAAGTAAAATAGACGCAAATACGACACGTCAACACAATTACTAAACATGTTGCAATAATGTTACATTTAAGCACGATTATTAAATATGTCGTGTTTGTGTTTTTCCAATACAATACTTGTTTGATATCTAAACAGAGTATTCAACTCTAAATTTGGTTGATTTGCATAAAATCTATTGGTTAGAAACAATAAAACATAAAAACTCACTAGTAAGGAACATCATGGAATGATCAATACCAAAACTCAATATTTTTTTTCTTCTTTTCCCTCCCTTATTTTCTCACTTGCATGTAAAAAAAGTTGAAAGCAACCACACCATATATGTCCCTTCCCTTGCCACTCATTTTTGGCCTTTTGCATTACTATATACTACTATAATTTTCTTCTAAAGGAACAAAAGTTATTTTAATATTCAAAATTAATTTTTATTATATTTTCACAAGCCTTAAAAGGAAGGTGATAGTGTGGGAGAGCACAACTCTCACTTCTTTCATAGTACTTTCTTTGGCATTCTCTCTCTCTCTCTCTCTCTCT
>JAYMTF010000044.1:0-64736 GCA_036897485.1 Pelargonium nanum
TTGTAATAAGAATGATATTCGCATATATAATATACTATTTAGAGACCCGAACATCGTTGGGCCAAAATACTAGTTTCAATAAATTTATAAGAGCAAAGTGATAGACTGAATTATTTTGTCTCACAATCTCATCATTTAATAATTAGATTGAAAAGGGTATTAAATTATTGTGATATGTATTAATTAATTTAAAGTGAATTGCAGCTGACTAGCTGAGCACTGATCACACAATATTCCACTTTCACAATGATTTTGAAGAGGGCTAATGGTTTGTTGTTCTAAGTTGAAATTGCCCAGTATACATTCATTATCATGGCCTGCATTACACCCATCAAAGAATCTAGTAGAAGGCTGCAAAGTGCAACCCATAGAGATCTTTCAATATATATATATGGTGATCTGATCATATAAACTTTAAGATCACCAGCTTTTCCACCATATTGATATTCTTTTTAAGTCCAACTAAATTGTAATGTGGATTGATTGAATGGTTACAATGATAGGATGAGGTTGACTTTTGACTATGGGATTTGGGGATGGCTCTTTGGTGGAACCCATTTGCATTTTCTAGGTCCTCTCTCTAACCTATCTAGTACTCCTAATCCTAGCTATAGCTACTTCTTCTTTTATTTTATTTTCTTTCAAATTTATTGGCACATATGTATTAATGTATATGGTCATCTCATGCATGAGTCATCATTGATTAGATATTACTAAATGTTTTTGTTGTTGTCGTTGCTAATATAAGTTATTGGGAAAGGATGACAATTCCATATATGGGAGAGGAAGTGGAGGTGAAAAGAAGAATCACAATTCACAAATATGGGTTTTGGGTTTTTGTGTGGTGGTTATAAGGTCAAAAAATATCACAGTTTTAATTTCCATTTGTGGTGTTGTAGTGGTGGTGGTGATGGTGGGATTGGACATTGGACAATATGTTATATATGACTCAGCTCATCAAAGCCTCCCTCCAACTCCATTAAGGTATTATCAGATCTATGGGACAATATGGTCTTCCCACCAATTAAGGCTCTCAAACCTCTCTCATTTTTCACTTCACTTCACTTCATCTTTCAATTTCAATTAGGTATAGTTTGATTCCTTTACTATAAATGTTTCGATTAGTCAACGGTATAAAAGGAAAAAATCCAAAGACGAATCATGACGAGACAAGAGTGGATCATATAGCAGGAAGAAACGACCTTAATGGATCACGATAAATCAAACAAAAGTCATTCAGAGTTGGTTATCGAATTTCAAGTCGAAACAATTATTTTCGGTTGTTGTGAAGTTTGGCATTTCAAACCTTTTAGGTTCAAACTTGAAGGTTGTGTTGAAATCAATTTAAAATATACTTCATATGTTCTAAAATAATAGAAAATTAGTCGTGGATGAATTATCAATAATACTCATTTAATAAATAACTTAATACTTGTAAATTTTTTATTGTATAGAAATATAATATATAATATTAGATAATCAACCAACTAAAATTGATCACAACTTCTTTGTTAGTAAATGAATGGACAAGATATCGATGTCAAGTCCACGAATAAATTTGAAGGTGTCCTTAAGTGTCTTATTATAATTTATATGCTATGAGTTTTGTTTTTCTTGTTGGTGGAATATTGAAATCATTAACGTTTGACACATTACCGATACAACAAAACCTCAACCCATATAATATATATTCCTAAGGTGTATGAATAAGCAACAATGCTATATAAGTCATAACCAATATATTTCTTCCTAGCAATCATGCCAACATGTTGAAATATTCCTGAATTCCACAAAACAGCCAGTTGTTATTGTTTGTTTTTTAACGATGATTCGTGACTAATTAAATTATAACGTTGATCATGAATCCATTAACATGAGAACATACATGTATCATTAATGGATGAGAACACTAATTAAATCATATTAAAATGAATTACATGCAGAATGGATCGATTTTGAACGTTGAGACAAAAGAGAACAAAAGCAGGTATTTATTTTATTTCATCAATTTGTTATGTTCATTATGAATGAAATATACACTTGTCTTCGTAAATACAAGGGTTTCACTTGAACATTTGAACTTTGTTATGCACATTGCTAAACAAATTTCATGAAGCGCCTCTGAAACTCTACCATTGTGAACTATATATGAGTACGTGAATAAGATTTTGAGAGCTCAAAGTGCGTGAATAATATATATAAATCTTTAATGTGGGGGTGCATGAGTAGAGTTTCCCATTTTAAAGATTTTATGTTGTTACGAGCGGGGAAGAAAACAAATCATATTATAGACTTTACGATCAAATTTTATGTGTCTTCCCTTATACAAATTGTAATATTTTATCCCACCCATATAGAGGTGCATATTTGGTTCTCTTGGATGACTATATCAGTATCTCTAGCTCTCATGAAGTTTGACCCTCTCAAGATCTTATAATAGTTTCTTTTTTCAGATAAATGTTTTTTTACATACACTAAGGTGATCTATACACTTACATATGCTAGCACACAAGAATTAACACGAGATACATACAAACACACTTTCTTTCTATATATAGTAATCGAAAGTTTATGCATTAATTTCGAATGAACATACATATGCCAAATATAGACTTCGAAATCACTTCTCTTAATTATATATTAATTGACAAGTGCTCTTAATATCTCCATTGCAGATCTTATTGCAGAAACCATTAACATATGGGTCCACAACCTCTCACCCCCATTAATATAATTATGCTTACCATGGTAGGGCCTTTACAGGGTAATTTATACATATATAATTATATATATATGTATATAATGTAGATAATAATTAAGTATCTTTGTATTTGTGAGACCCACGGACACAGTCAAAGGGGATATTGAATATGGAGGTATTGGACATTAGTGAGCTCTGCAAGCTTTTAGGAGACCACCACCCACAACTCATTAAAGCTGTTGCTAACAAGCCATTAAATCCACTACCCAAGCTCTAATATAATATATAATATATATATATTATACTTTTTTTTTTCAAATTTCGTTTTCACCACTTTTTGACCTCCACCAATAAGGGCAACCAAATCAGTGAACCAGAAACATATCAGTTATGCTATATTTAATGGCCTCAACGTAACACTCTACTTGTGTCGAATCATGAGTGGCTTTCACGAAAAAAAGTTATTTCCGTCTCGATATAAACATATTTTCATAAATAATAGAGATTAGATAGTGAACTACATTTTTTTAAATCCATAAATGCAAGTGTAGTAACAAATTCAAGATGATGCGACCTTTACTCTAAGAGCAAAAGAACATGCATAAAGTGAAATGTGTATAACCAACACTTGGTAGAATTCTGGATGTGGATTTGGACTTAATTTTATGGGATAAGTTTCTCTTTGAGAACTCTCGAATGATGTACATGTCAGCATATAGCAAAAAGTGAGCCTTGAATTTCACTTCGGACATGGAAATATGTGTCTTGGTGATATCAAGTCTTTACCGATGCTAACTAGTGAAAGAATTTGAGAGAATATAGGAAGAATAATTATTTTTTAATTGTTTAATGAATTCGAAAAGTGTCAAATGATGGAAAAAGATTAGATATAGTGTCTTTGAAATTAAGGGTATTTATACTCACAAAATGATGAAGTGAGTGATGTTGTTATTACATGATTGGTGGATGATGATGCGGGTCATGGGGTCTCATGCTTACATCATGGCGAGTCCTCTAAATGGGTGTCGTATTTCGATACAGGGTTTTAGCTTATTTTTATGAGTTCTCTACGAGTAAATTAATGAACTTTCATAAGAGTCATTGGATGGTTAGAGGTTGAGTTTCTAGTATTCATCCTAAATTTCTCATATTTTGTACTTGCATTTCACTTTCATCTATCCTATTGACATCTGGTTCCTATCAAGTCTTCTCCTATAATAATAAAAAAAATACTAATATTGTCTCTTAAACTTGTTATTTAAAACTACTTGAACTTGTTAAAAGAAACATAATTTTAAAGACTTGAATGAATGAATTATTTTGAGTTGGGTCCCCTATATTTATAATCCAAGTACAAGTACAACCATATCTTCCTCTCTTTCAAGATTAGTAATGATCATAATTATTGAGCTTACTTTTAATTATTGTCTCCACAGTTCTCAGACTCAGTCGTCTCTCCCACTATTTTGTTCTCATGCACACAAACATATACACTCACAAAACATAATCACAATCTTAGGGTTTTCAGAACCCAAAACCCAGTAAGGGCTGTTTCAAGAAAAGATCTCGATTTCTTTTCACAAGAAGCAAGAAACAGCAGCAAGAAGATGAAACTCAAATAAAGAACAATAAAGATATATGAACAGAAAAGAACAGAAACAGATATATAATTAATATAGCAGAAGAGATAGATGGTAATAATATTGGTAGGTTCACGTGCAAAAGAGGTGAGAAAGGTCCACAAATATAATTGAAGTGAGAGTGTGGTGGGGTTGATGTTCATTATTCATGGTTGTCTTCCCCAAATAGCCCCCACACATCTTCTCCATTGCTACTACTCACTGCACAGAACAACCAACTGTTTGGTCTTTGTTTGTTTGTTTGTTAAGGTATAGAAGATTTGAGTCTAGAGAGAGAGACGACTGGTAGTGCTCACTGCACAGTACTGGTGTTGTTGACTGAGACTCAATCTGTATTGGCAACACATACAAAAGAGTACTGTATAGAAAAGGAGAGCTGTAAATTCGTGTTGCACGTTTTGTATTATTGTCGTGTTTCTGTTGGAGAACCCAACACGTTTGGTGATCGTGTCGCATTCGTGTTGGGCCTCCAAAGTGCGCTCACACGACTTATTAGTGGTGTTGTGATCACACGCCTAACACCCATAGATTAAAAGTATAATTGTAAATGAATCCTAACAACGTGTTAAACGTGTTGAATAGTGTCGTGCGAAACATGTAGTGTGTGTCGTGTTTGTATTGAGTACTGTAACATACAAACAACAATCAACACGACATGAACTAACTAAGTTGTCAGCTTTAATAAAAAGTATGACATGCTCTTATTTCCTTACATATATATATATATATATATATATATCACTTTATCATATTAGATACGTACAGTAATTTTCATCATGAAATGTCCAATACCAAACACAACAAGAACAATGATAAATAGAACTTTTTTGCAATGATATATATACACACATATATATATTCACTGTTGAGTAGATGTATGTATGTTTGGTGGCATCATTAGCTACAGAGTTTATGATTTTGTAGGAACTTCAATATAGTTCGGCACTGACTGGACGACTACATGCATATATATCTAAATCAAATATCTATACAACTTCTATTTCATACCAAAAAGAATATGAACAGTAACAAACCTTAAACCCTGTTTCTAATTTGAATGTTTTTTTCTTCCTCTCGAAACCTGACCAGACCTAACATAACCTTAGCTATTCCCCC
This sequence comes from Pelargonium nanum, assembly GCA_036897485.1. NCBI lineage: Eukaryota > Viridiplantae > Streptophyta > Magnoliopsida > Geraniales > Geraniaceae > Pelargonium > Pelargonium nanum. The sequence goes on from JAYMTF010000044.1 coordinate 5,458, forward strand.
TTTATTAATTAAGATCTCGTGTTTGATTTCTCTATAGTATAACGGCACGTATAATAGAATTACATCATTTACAGAAATTTTAAAAAGAAGAAGATAAACTAATAATGATGGAGTCTTAACACTAACGTGGCAACATATGAAGCATACAAGTTGTCGGAAGAAGAATCCAAAGAGTGCTAGACAAGTATTACAAGTTAAATCATGGATAAATATAAGGTACACTAACATATGTTTAACTCTAGACGTTGTAAATTAAATGCTTGCAAACACACGTGACGTGGTCTCACTTTTTCACAAATTAAGTGGAACAAATTCATTATTGCTAAAACCTCGTTCTTTATCGTTTATGGTAATAATATGATAAAATTAATGCAGTAAAGCAATTAACACTGAATCGTGTTTAAGAAACAATGGGACGACTGAGGTTGTTGTAGGTGTTGTGGTTGTCCAGACAAGAAAACCAGTTACACAGTACGTAGTTACTTATCAAAGAGTTAAGGCTTGGTTGTTTGAGAGCTAAATGGGCCAGGCTTGAGGCTTGAACAACAGTAGCTACACCATCGACATGTCTCTTTCTTTGTACACAAGTTTTAACATCCAATGTGGTCTTCAAGCTGAGATAATTATATGAAACTGATGATGATGATGATCAAGCATTCAAGTGGGATGTGATTTGACAAGACAGCAAAATCATAGAGATTTGACGTGGGCTCTCATGATCTGTTCTTGAACTTGCAGTTTCTGCATGTGTTAATCTGAATCTCTAACGTATAGTCTCTGGTTTTTTTACACTTTCCTCCTAAAAAACGGCTATCAACTATTAAAGCAACCGTGCTGTGCAGAGCTGTGCATGCCTCATATATACACACTGAGGGTCCACATTCAAACACATCATCAAGAGGACACGTGTCAACAACCCACGTACATGTTTCTATCAATTTTTCTGATCTTTTTTCCTCCAAGCTGACACACACTGCTGGTTTCATTACTTCATCGTATTGATGATACATGAACCATCAAAAGCTATGTTAGAGTAGCTTAGTTTTAGGTCTTTGTGAATCATTAAAATGATCTGTGCAGTTTCTGTTTGTCCACGATTATGAACATTCATCTCCAAGAACAGATGATGAAGAAAAAGACATGTAGCTTAGTTCTGTTTAATTAATGAATATTGTGGAGTATGATCAGTATAGTGTAGGCACTGATTTCCATGTAATGTAATATGCATGAGGGTTGATTTGATGATGAATCAGTAGTCTTCTCTTAGGTCTAATCTTTGATATGAATTGAATGTCACTTTCATAATTCTTTTTGCAGTTTGTCATCTCTGTATGTCATTGATCAATCAATCTCACTCTGAACTCTCTCTCACAGCTAACTCCAGTTTTGACCTTTCTTCTCTCAGACTCTTCGACCCTCATTTTTGCTTTTTACTCCTTTTGTTTTTTTACAAGGAGACCTTAAAAATCTACATTTTTATTGTTATTTATTATATTTGACTGAATTTCAATTTTATAGCCATATTCAACCATCATTTTTAATCTAAAAAAACATGTCATTTATGCTCGCATGAATATATATGCTTTTTGTGGCTCCATCAATATTTTTTAGATTCTACAATATCTGCTACTCGTGTGTAACTGCGTAGAACCGGTTTGTTTTCTCTTTGTGAAAAAACACGAGAGCTCCATATTGACATCTTAATCACAGTACTCGAACACACTTTAAAAATAGGAGAAACAATGTTTGAAACAATATTTGTACACGTTAAAAAGACACATGACTATCATAGATTAAACTCTCAGTCCTAATAATTTATGAAGTATTTTATTCTAAAATTTTAATTGAATATTGTATAGTTATCACTATACATTCATGAACTGCAATATCAATATCATATTCATGTAAGATAAATACAATGATTACGAGTTAATTATCACTAATTTTTTAATATATCAACTGAATTACATATACAAACTCTTATGCATTTCTAGTTATGACATGATCAGTCAATTTTGAGCTGAGGGTCAACAACCAGAGCAGCATCAAATAATGGTGTGCCCAAATCCGACAAGCGTGAGGTTGTCTTGTCATATCACCTTCAACATTAATTGGCCTTTTCACAACACTCTAATTTACCATTTTAACCTCACCACCACTTGCATTTTTAAATAAACCTCTGAGAAACCATTAATTTACATGGTCAAGACAAAATAGAAAGTCCAAAACACCCAGCAGTGCCAGTGCGTGCATGTGTGTAATTATGTAATTCTAAGTACACATTACTGTACATTCCTCTACATTTGTGGACCAAATCCAAGTACTAAATAATGACTTTACATGTACAATCTTACTCCAGTTACCAACGTGCTATCTGTAAAGATACCACCACATATTCATACCGAAAAGTTGCATATGATTCTTTAAACGAACGAGGTAAATTTGTTTTCACTGCGAGGTATTCGAAACGGGTAAGTAGTCAGTACGAGATCAATCAATCAAAAAAGTACATATTTAGACCGGTTCTCATTCGAGTTGGATAGGACCATAAAGACGACACATCTTTCCATACTAAATTTTAATGCAACTACATTTCTCAGGAATAAAAAATGACTAATGGGTAAAAGCAGTTGGGCCCAGTTCACTACCCATGTCTGTAATTTGGGTTGTGAGTAATTTTTATTTTATAAAAGCAAAATAAACCTTGTGGGCCACAAAGTCCATGTTTAGATCTCAAAATATTCCAGGCCCTAGCAGCTCATTAATTGAATATAATATTTAGATATCAGGGCCCATCCAGAAAAAGGATTGATCTACCAATAAACAGAAGAAAACTTTATTATCACACATCACAGCCCAATGCCCCAATGAGCAATTGGAAAAACTATAGAGCATTTCTCATCATTATTCAATATTAGTGGTGCCAAAACCAAACAGATCAAATGATTTTTTAAATAATAATAAATACAACAGTTGGCTTTGGGGCCTCATGTTTGTAAATCTGCTGCCTCCAGAGAAACCAGAAAATTTCAGCTTTTCTCTAGTGAGCCACTTATTTTTTTTCCCTATAATTTAATAATTAGTATCTTTGGTTGGCCTTTTGGTGAGATCAAGAAGGAGCCACTTTTTCAATCTCAGTGAGACATGGACACAACAACATACCATTTTCATGCCATTCCAAGCATTTACTTGACATGGGCTTGTTTTGGTATCAGCCTTACATCGTCATTGGGCCTTCCATTTGCTGAATCAATTTAATACTTTAATTCTTTTATGTTATACTTATACATACATTAGTTTGCTGAATCCAACGTTGCTACGGCTTTATAAGATGAAGTTGATGAAAACGATTGACGGTGTTGTTTTTCTTGTAAACATATTTCACATGGATCACTGAACTCTTTTATGTTCAGAATGTATTTCATTCTAACGAAGAGTTTTTAACATGTGGAAGTGAAAATGTTCGAACCTCTTGTGCCAAAACCACGAGTCTTCAATGATGGTTCTTTTGTATATTCCTACTGCATTGGAAAGTTCCCGTTTTTCATTTGCACTTTTGCTATCACTTGCCTTTTATCCCTCTCGTCAAAGATTGTGCACACATTTCTTGCAAACTCTGTTGTATAGCCATTCTCCAACATTTGACTAATGTTTTGTAGATTATGCTCTAGCTAGGTTGGGTACTAGCAGAACGTTCTTGGTATGTATCTTGTGTCATCATTTGTCAAAGAGCAACTGTTTCCTGGCCTTTTTCTTGACCAATACACATTTCCATACAGGACTTGTGTCTTTTTTGATGTGCCAAGATCTAGATTTTCTTTCCGATCTTATGGTTGATGCATGACCTGTCTGCGAACCGCGTATTGTCTTTTCTTGATAAGCAGTTTGACGTGCTTACAACAGAATCTCATTCTTTTCATTTGTTTAAGTAATTTGCATGATAATTTTCGTCAAGCAACAATTTTTTTCACATATCCACAAATTTGTTGCGGTTTCAACATTGTAGCTTTCTTCAAGTGACTAGTCTTACCAAGATATGTTGGGCCAAGTGGTTAAATCATTTTGAATTCCCTCATGAGGTCTCAAGTTCGAGCCTCCTTGTCGACGGTATGGGGTGTGATTTGTGGGGTAGAGTTTAGGGTGACGCTCGCTTCGGAGAGTGAAAAACATTGTTACTTCGAGTATAATGTCCGGCCCGTTGCTTATAAAAAAAAAGTGACCAGTCTTGACTACAAAATAATTGAATAAGGAAACCCCATTCCAATATTCCATTGTGGAAGTTTCCAACAACAAAAAAATTGCATCTTTGTTGTAGCAAATATAAATCGGAAAATTCCCATTTACCAGAACAGAAGCTGCAAAGAAGAAAGAGGGTTTCTTCTTCTTCTGCTCTTTTGCCCCAAATGGATTTGGAGGTGACTGAGAATCTGAATGTCTATATGGCACTTTCAGTGAAGGTACACATTTTCTTGCTCCTTGTCTTGTTCCTCACCTACATAAATGGATTCTTGTAATTTAGCTTAATGTAGAAAAATTCCTGAAATTTTAGAATATATATGATTACTCTCAAGTCTCAACCATCGTCTTATGTAGATGTAGAAATTATTGTTTACATGAACATGATTATACACTTTACTATGTACAGAATGGTGTCAGCATGTTTTTGGGTTTCAATATGAAAAATCCAGTACCCTTTTATGCATTGCATTTGACCAGTTAGAGAGTGCTTGGAACTTCTAGAACATATACATCATTAAGAGCAGAATATTAGGGCTATTGACTTGTTCTTCTCTTGTGTGGAATGGACTACTGATTAAACAATAATACACGCAATTTCCTTGGAAGTTGCTCTGGCTTTTCCTTGACAAGAAGTTTAGTTTCTTTGTCATCATTGATGTTTGAGCCAGCCTTGACGGATAGCAAGCAACCGCGACGTAGAGATGGTGTTCAAGGTCCGGACTCTCGTTTTGGCAGAACCTCGTGGTGAAGAAGATCTGTTAGCAATTCGGGGTCAGGTAAGGAGATTTTCTTTGCGTCAGCTGAAACAAGCAACAAATGGTTTTAGCAAGAAAAATATTGTTGGTAAGGGTGGATATGGCGTCGTCTACAGAGGCCATCTACCAGAGGATGGCTCCATGGTGGCTGTTAAGAGACTTGTTAATGTCCACAAGACAGATGATCATCAGGCGTATGGTGAGAAGCAATTCCGTGCTGAAGTGGAACTGGGAGGATTAATTGCAGAGCATCCGAATCTGCTTCGGCTGCGAGGCTATTGCATCACAAAAAAGGAGCGCATTCTTGTCTATCCCTTCATAGGTAATGGAAATTTGCATGCCCTATTGTTCGACAGATCAAATCCGCTACTGGATTGGTCTATGCGGAAGAAAATTGCCTTGGGAGTTGCCAAGGCGATCGCTTATTTGAATCACGGTCATGATTCAGATCATATCGTCATTCACCGCGATATCAAACCTTCAAATGTCTTGCTAGGCCATGATTTTGAACCTGTTCTTTGTGATTTCGGAATTGCTAAAATTGTTGCCAAGAATCCATACACCACTAATAGTACTTGGGCTCGGAGCACGTTTTTGGAAGAAGTAGAAGAAGAAGACGATCCTGGCTTCCAATTTGACGACTCAAGCATCAGCCCTGACCGTACAGTGTGTATAGGTGGAGGCCTCACAAGATGCTGGAATTTAACAAGAACAATGGTCATATCAGAAGAAGATAGCAATCACAGATCAGAAAATCCTAGAATTGAACAAGGTAGTACTGCTGCTTCTGCTGTAATTGTTGGATCCCGACATTGGCAGGATAGCTGGGCGCAGATTGAAAAAAAAGCCAGTATCGATTTTAGCCATGTTTCTATCTCCAAAGTTTGTGGCACAATAGGCTATTTAGATCCAGAGTGTTCCAGAACCATGAACTGTTCAATCAAGAATGATGTTTATGGGTATGGGATTACACTTCTTGAACTCATCACGGGACAAAAGGGGATGGACCATTTTCGCCAGATTTTCCACTCAACAAACAATGAGTTGCACATGTTGGTTGATCCTCGTATGATCGCAAGTTATTACGAGGATGAGGTGTGGCAGATGATCCAAGTAGCTCGGTTGTGCATACAAGAATCTTCAAAGGTCCGGCCTAAGATGTCAGAAGTGGTCCAAATGCTTGAAGAAGTAATAGGACACTATCATATGGCCGATCCAGATGTTTTTGCTGCACTTGCATTTGACCGAGGTCATTTATTTGGTTCTGCACCTTCCATACTCGAACAACATTCCTATGAATTTGAATCAAATGGATCATTTACGGATTCAGCCACATTTCAAATTGATGATCCGCAACAGGAAGTAACAAACCCTCCTCATCCTTTGCCTGCCGATTCTAATCAAGATACGACTATTGTCTCCTCCAAAGGTAAAGAAGTTGCATCTCCATCTTTACCTATGAAACCAGCGGATCAGCAAACCATATTCGGGTCAAATGATCTTATTCGGGAAGCAAAGATTCACGAAAGATGGAGAGTGTTTCTGTGGGATGTCGTCTCGGATGGTCTCCCAACAAAATCTAAGCTTTGGAAGAGCGGGGTTAGTGTTGATCCGCTGTGTCCGCTGTGCAATCAACACGACGAAGACAGCTTTCATCTGTTTTTTACGTGTGATTTCTCGAAGCAAGTGTGGCAGTTAGCTGCTTGGGGTATTCGAATCGATTTGCTTGGTTTCGTATCCGTGCAAGAAGCGGTAGATATGATTTTAAAGCCTAACGATAGAGTTGTTCCTCGAGATTTAGAGGAGAGCCATTTTTCGTCCATGTGTGTTGCTGTAATGTACTCTCTTTGGTCTTGTAGAAACAAGGCTTTTTTTGATAAGGTGACTCCAAACGTGAGGGATGCTGTTTCTTCGTCTCTCAACCTGTTCTCCAAGCATTTGGTAATGTACTGTTTGTGATCAGTAATGTACTGTTTTAAGTGTAATATATATAAAGGATGGAACTTGGAAGAGTGTTTAAGCTCATACAATTTTTTTTAACCGTTATGGTTTCCACTTTCCAGTAAAGAACCAACAACCCAATAAACAAGCCCAATCAAAGTCATTCAAGTCAACAATATTTAGTGGTTGAAAGTTGGTTATTCTATATGTGTGAGTGGGATGAGGTATCATGTGACCTGTCAGTCATTCACGGCCAGCTCAGGAGATTTTCTCTGCCTGAGCTAATCCTCGCAACTGACAATTTCAGCACCAACAACATGATCGGCGTCGGTGCTTTCGGCAAGGTCTACAAAGGCTTCCTCCCCGGCGACGGCTCCGTGGTCGCCGTCAAAAGACTGGGAAGAAAACAACGCAACCTGCACGCCGGTAAACGAATTCAAAATCGAAGTTTCCTTCGGAGAAGGCACGATCCGGCACCGGAATCTGGTCCGTCTCCGCGGATTTTGCGCCACTGGAAAGGAGCGGATACTCGTCTATCCCTATTTTGCTCGAGGAAGCTTGGCTTCACGGCTGAGAGACGACCCTGCGCCGTCGCCGTCGCCGCCGCTTCTCGACTGGCCTAAGCGGAAGCGAATCGCTCTTGGGATTGCGAAAGGGCTTTGTTATTTGCACCACGGTTGCGGTTTCAAGATGGTGCATCGCGACCTCAAAGCAGATAATGTGTTGCTAGATGAGAATTTTGAACCGGTTGTTTGCGATTTCGGATTGGTTAAAATTGTCGATCGGAACTCCGATCAAACGCATCTTTCTCCTCTCCAAAACCTATTTGTCGACGACGATGATGAAGAAGAGTTGAAGGAGATTCTTCTTGACGAGTCGAGCACAGATGACGATACAATCACAGGCTGGCTCGCAAAATTCAAGTGCAGCTTCACCAAAACAATCCGGACAAAAGAAGTGAGATCTTGTGGAATGAACTCACGGTTTGAGCTCGGGGCGAGAAGAAGAAGGAAATGGCAGCGAATCTGCCGAACAAAGATGCACAGTGGATCCTCTGAGGCACAATTCAATGGCCAAGGCGTGACTGAGGTAAGCACGGCCGTGCGAGGCACAATTGGGCATATAGCTCCAGAGTACCTCTCAACGGGCAAGTGTTCGATTAAGTGTGATGTTTATGGTTATGGGATTTTGCTTCTTGAGCTCATCAGCGGACAAAAGGCCTATGATCGTGCACGGTCCGATGATCATAGGTATATACTGAATTGGGCCAAAGGGCTTGTAGGAGACAAGAAGCTCGAGTTGGTGGTTGATCCTAATTTGAAGGGTTGTTGCGAGGAAGAAGAGGTGGAGCAGCTGCTTCAAGTGGCTCTCTTGTGTGCAATAGGCTCTCCCGCAGAACGGCCCAGTATGTTGGAGGTTGTAGAAATGATTGAAGCCATAGGAAGAGGACCGAGGACTGAAGAATTAGAATCAACTCGAACCGAGCCACCTCAAATTGAACCAGTGAAGAGGCAAGACCAAGCTATAGACACATTCCATTGGCACTTCCATTTCAGGTTCAATCATGTTTCTTGTTTCCTCTTCGCCTTTGTTTGCATAAATTGCTTATTATTCATAACTATATTAGCCAAGTGGTGGTAGCTGATTTGCTCTTATGTATTGCTACATGCTCTTCAAGTATAATAGCTTTAACATCAAGAAACGCAAAATGTTGAAATTTCTTGTGGGGTCGTAATTGAATCTTGGTAGAGATACGATTGAAACCTGTTGCTATCCACTCTAATTCAATATTGGTTTGAGACTTTCTGTACCTAGTGGAAAAACAGGCAAATATATGTGATAATGTCTCAAAGAAGTGAAGAAAAATGAAGCGCCTGCCGTTGACCCAGAAGCTTCCTGGCAATGAGTTTCTGAAGTGGAAATCATATTCTGCAAACTCAACATCTCTGGTTTCATACCTACACAAAAACACATTATGGTTTTCAAGCAGCGCACCTTCAGCCTTATCAATGATCACGATGATGTTGATTCATCAGTGGATCATCATCGAGTGAATCAACCACATGTAATAGGTTCAAAACTGGGACATCCTAAAAAGTTCTCTGTGCAAGAATTATTGGTAGCAACTAGCAACTTTAGCTGTGGAAGAATAGTTGGCAGAGGGGGATTTGGAGTCGTGTACAAAGGAGTTTTAGCCGATGGCTCGGTTGTGGCCGTCAAAAGACTTGGTCAGGAGCTGGAGGAGGGTGAAACTGGACTTGACCAACGCACCTTCAGCCTCAGTAATGATCACAATGATGTCGAATCAATGGCACAAAAGTTATTCAATCAACGGGAAGACACATTGGAGATGCAGTTCAGAAGAGAGATAAAGATTGGCATGATGGCTCAGCATCCGAATCTGCTCCGCCTGTTAGGATTTTGCTTCACAAATAAAGAAAAATGTCTGGTTTATCCATTTGTACGACGCGGATCAGCAGATTCACACCTGCAGGCTCTGGATTGGCCTTCACGGAAGAAAATTGCATTAGGCGTGTCCCGAGCTCTTTCTCATTTGCACGACCACTGTAATCAAACCATCATTCACCTTGATGTGAAACCAGCAAACATTCTACTGGCGGACAATTTTGAACCGCTCCTTACAGACTTTGGCTTTGCTGAGCTCATGGTCAGAAAACCACCCGAAGTGCAGGGAGTGCAGGTAGGCAGTTCTATGCCGACACCACAGGAGATTGTCAACGCAAGCCGAAGAACAGTAGCACCAAAGGAGCAGAGACAAATGTGGGGTGTGTCATGTTCGAATTGGAACATAACCGAGGTTGATGATACATCAATTGGCTCATGGCACGCCAAAGGGGTGTCATGTTGGTACTGGAGTAGGATCAATACGAATGATATTAGTCGTCAAGCACGGACGTAGTTGCCACAAGCACAATGATCACTGATCTGTCGCTATATCTAAGGAAGTCGGGTTTATTCAAATGGAAAAAGACTAACGGAGAAGAACCGAATGGGTCAGAGAGACGAGTAGATTTCCGTGGCACGTATTTGTATGCTGCTCCTGAGTTCCTCACTGAGGGAAGCTGTTCGGAGAAGGCGGATGTTTTTGGCTATGGAGTCACAGTCTGTGAGCTAATCACAGGGAAGAGTGTTCATGATCTTGCATTAGAAGCATTTAATAAAAATCTTAGATCGGTGGATTGGGTGAAGAAGAAATTACTGAACAGCTTGGCTGATCTCAATCCTGATGACGAGGAAGAGGTGGTGCAGCTGAATCTGACCAAGGTGGCCTTGTTGTGCATGAGTATGAGCCCAGGGCTTCGACCTAAGATGGCAGAGGTGGTCATGATGCTTCAGATGGACACTGATTGTTTGGCTGCAAAATGGGACAACTACAACAAACGCATGCTCTAACTTGTTGATCAATGTGTGTTTCCTCTGGTGGATTCTACTGAATATTACCAGGTTCCAATTCTATTACTATGTATGTTGTATATCATATTTCCCTGTGATAGTCCTTTGACATTAATATGAGCTTATTGTGATATTGATTGGTCCGGTTTCCGGATACCAAACGATCCACTAATGAATATATGATCTTTCTCGTCTCGTCTCTTTTTGTTTGGCGTGCCAAGAATCAATTTGGGGTCTCATGTTCCAAAGCTAAAACTAGATATTGATACATGGAAACCACTAGCTGAAAAATCATTTGGCTTCGCTAGCTTCTGCTTGACGCTCGTGTTCCTTAATCCAAGGCTTTTCTATTATTATTTGATAATCAAGCATTCGTCCACATTGCTTCGAACCTTGATTTTCAAGAACATACTAAACACATTGAGATCGATAGTCGTTTGTGAAACAACTCTATAGGTTTGGTCTTGTTCACCGTTTTTGAATGCTTTCTCTAAATTCCCAGATTCTTGAATCGAAAACCGAGTACTTCTGTATTTCCCTTTTTGCAACACTTTCATAAGCTTGGGTTCCCTTAATCCCCAAGACTACTTATCTTTCCTGTTAATCTGCAACTATATAGGCGAACTGTCAATTTATATTCTTGTTGTCTGTTGTATACTCTAGTTGTTTTTTATTTTTTTTCTAAAAACTAAAAATTTAGTTACTTAGTCCACACTAATTACCCAATATTTTCATGAAGTTCCTAGTCTAGGATCACTTTCAAAAGTTATTGGGCAAGATAGATATTTTCACTATATATATATATATTTATAGGAGAAAGAAAAATATGAACCATCCAAGTTAATGAGTGAATCTCAACCAAACATATGAAAGTTTGACATGTGACGAATTAACACTCATATTCGTCTCGATGATTTTGAATGTGAAGCGTTTGCTTGGATTCATTTCGAATGTGTCTTGATTATTAATTTAATGGATGAGATTTCTCTCCATATATATATATATATATAAGTTTTTGCTTGTAAATCAATCTTGATCAACATTAGCACATTGCTACCTTCAATTCTTTGATAGAAAATCTTTTGGGATGTCTAGTTTTGGAGCTACTGCTTCAGCTTGTGGTTGATCCATTGACTCGTTATCGCTGAGGTTGAAGGTGTGTGTTGCTTGAAAACCATGATCTCCCTCTACAATAACTTATGGATCTTATTTTTAAAACTTTATTTCGAATGGCTGAGTTTTTAATAGGGAATTAAGATCTTGCTGAATGTCATTATAGCCCAATTCTCATCCGTTTCTTGTGGGCTAAGAAGTCACAATCTGTTGAACAGATATGATTGGCCATAGAAACAAAGTGAGGTGTGGTTGACTGAGAAGACTCCTGGCAATGACTCACTCAACCTCCTGGAAATTTCGGAAGAGAAAATCATATGCCACAAACCCATTAAAAACTCAACCTCTTTGTTTCTTACATAAATAAATAAAAAATGATATATTGAGTGATTGAGTTAAGAGGTGAACTCTCTCTCTGGGTAAGTAAGATGGTGGCTTTCAGATGAGTGTTGGGTCAGCGCCGGCGCAGCTGGCGTTGCCGGTGGAAGATCTCCCTTCCTCTGTGGGTGTGTCTTCTCCAGACCCATGCGCCTCTCCATCTTTTGCAGATGTTGTCAAAGGTTCTGCAATTGAAGATGCTTTCCCTATTATTAACCCTAGCTGTCTCCTTCAAAATGGTGATTTTGGAGAATGTGAAGTTTCAGCTGATGGAGCTTCTTTGTCGTGTGCTTCCTCAGTAGTTATCGACCCTGATCTACTAGCTTTGGCTAGAAAAAAGTGGGAATCTGCTGTGATTATCAGAATACCTAGAAGGACCTTGGCCTATTCGTATCTCAAATTGAAATTAATTGAGATATGGAGAGTCCAGGGTTCCTTGGATTTGGTTAATATTAGAGATGGGTTTTTTACTGTGAGATTTGGTCTTGTGGAGGAATTTCATCGTGCTATTCATGGTGGTCCTTGGTTCATTGGTCCCTCCTTTATCCATGTTCGAGTTTGGGAACCTGATTTCAGTGCTTCCCCTTCTCATTTTGGGGACTGCTCTGTTGTTTGGATTCAATTACCTCGCCTTCCCCTTGAATACTATGATAAAGAAATCTTAAGAACCATTGGTAGTAACCTTGGGTCAGTGCTCAAGCTGGATGCTAAGACTGATTCCAGTGAAAGAGGAAGCTTTGCTAGGATGTGTATTCAGATTAACTTGACAAGGAAATTGGCTACTGAGATAAAAATTGGCTCTTTCTCTCAAAGTATCATATGAAGGTATTGAGATTTGCTCTACTTGTTGCAGAGGAGGTCATACTCCTTTTGAATGTGATGAGCTGAGATCGGATCAGTATATAAAGGAAAAAGAGCCAACCACCGATCCTGTTCTATTGATGGGGAAGGGAAAAGAAGTTATTGCTGATTCAGGGGTGGGTTGAGATGTTAATGCTCATGGTTGCTCCTCTGGTAACAGTCTTAAAGATGGTGTGGGAGTTGTGTCTGGGGAAGCTGCCAGCCATGGAGGTGTCCCCCACCCTGATCCATCTCTTCATGAGAAGACGTTGGAAAGGAGCAAGATTCCTGAGGAATCTTGGCAGCTGGTTCAGAACCGGAAAAAGCATCCTCCGTCAGCCCGTGACCGGAGTAAATCTGCATCTAGGGCTGAGTTCCGTCATCATCGCTGGCATGCTTCTAGGGTGGCGCACAGGTTAGCAAGTAGGGGTCAAAATAGGAGTCAAAGTAGGGGTCAGAGTAGCTCTGGTAAAAGAAATCTGCTTTAGAAATTGGGGGGAAATTTGAGCGGGATTCTTTTGAATTCAGAAGAGGTCGTGGGCCTTTTGGCCCTTTCCAAAAAGGCTCCTTTAACCGTCTGGGTCGTGCTGGTGCTCGTAATGGGCCAGGAGTTGATAAGCCCAGAGCTTTATCTTCTGCCGCATGTCCTCCAGCTCACTCGGTGAGTATGAGCCATAAATATCCTCATTCTTCAATCTCTAAGTCTGCGGATCCTGCTCCCAGAGTCTCTTCTATTCTTGCTATCCCGTTACCTCATCCTTCTTCGCTTAGCTTGCCCTCTTCGCCTACCCATGGAGTTAGGCCAGGCCTCTTCAGGGTCTCTTCCGCTCCAAGGGAATTGGTCCTTGGTGTGTCTGGAAGCACAATGGACTCTGGAAGCTTCTCTACCGGAGGATCAGGTGCAGGGTCTGATTAAACTAGCCCCGCCGTCGCTGGTGGATGTGGAGACAAACCAGGTGGCTTGGTTGGTGTTCAGCAGGTGCTTTTGGACAATGTGGTATTGTGTAAAGACCAACAGGGAAAGGGAATGGCTGTCAGCGTTCCACAAGTTTGCAATCAGGTGGTTTCCAGCAGAAGATCTTCATTGGGTTCTGGAGAAAGCCTTCATGAAAATTTTTGTCATGAGAAGATTTTGGGATCTGCATCTTGCAACCGAAGTCTTGAAGCTACTTGTCTTTGCGGATCCGATTCAGGGGATAGAGTCACCACCAGCAGTCCTGATGGAGCCTTTGATCCTTCCGGAACCTCTGGGACCAGAGAACCAATCTCAGGCGATAACAGTCAAGTACTCGGACGAGAAGTTTTGTGTCGTTCAGGAAAATTGGTTGGGGTCAGCATTGAAGCTGGACCTTCAGAGAGTAGACTTAACTCGACCAGTCCGCGTCTCAGGGATGTTCTCAAAGAAGCTAGGAAATCAGGTGGGGGAGTACGAGCTGCAGATCTTCCCGGAAGAAAAACTCAGAAAAAGCAAAAGGCTGCTGGGAAAAGAGCAAAGTCTGGTCATTTGGAGAGGAGATGAGAGAAGTCAGGCACCCAACCCAGCTCAGTTATTAATGAATCTCCTTCACTTAAACGTTAGAGGGGTGGCGGGTCCTAATTTTAGGGCTGTTTTTGATGTCTTGGTGAGCACTCATCATCCATACTTGATTTTTCTCTCGGAAACTAAGGTCTCTGGACCTCGTGGTCGCCAATTGATTGGGCAGCTGGGCTTTGAAAGACAGGTTGTGGTGGATGCTATTGGTAATGCTGGTGGTATGGCTATTCTTTGGAACCACTCGGTTATGGATGTTTTCTGCAAGCGTTTCTCTCCTCAGCATATAGAAGTTTCTATGAAGGTACTCTCTTCCTCAGTTAATTTTAACTTCTTTGGTATTTATGCTAGCACCTCTTTTCCCTTGCGGTTAGAGCTTTGCGATAACCTTAGGCTGTGGTTATCAGAATTAACTGGCCCTACTATTGTTGCTGGTGATTTCAATGAAATTATGTTTCAATCTGATAAAAGAGGGGGTCTGCCTGTTGATTCCTCTAGATCTTTGTCTTTTTTTAACTGCATCCAAGATTGTGGTCTTCTGGACATTGGTTTTTCTGGTCCTAGGTTTACTTGGAGTAATCTTAGATCTTTGTCTAATCGGATTGAGGAGCGTCTGGATCGTTTTTTTGTTAGTTCTGAGTGGCTGGAATTTTTTCCTATGTCATCTGTGAAGCATTTACCTCGTTTGAGGTCTGATCATAATCCTGTCTTGTTTAATTCTGCTCCTCAATCTATTTCCTTGTTGCCTAAACCTTTCAAATTTTTTCCAATGTGGTTGACAAATGATTCTTTTAAAGATGTTGTTTTAGAAGTCTGGTCTCAAAACCTTCCCTCTTCTGTTTTCCTGAGCATTAGTAGGTTGTCAAAATCTTTGACTTTGTGGAATCGTGAAACCTTTGGAAATATCTTGGCTATTAAGAAAAATTTAGTTAGTCAACTTGGAAATCTTCAACACCAAATATCTCTTCATCCTAGCCAAAGTTTGGTTGAGGCTGAAAAAGTTATTAGTGAAGACCTTCTTCTTGTTTTGAAACAAGAAGAATCTTTCTGGCATTGTAAGTCTAGAGTGCAGTGGTTACAGTGTGGTGATAGTAACACTAAGTTTTTCCATATTAGTTCTATGATTAGAGCTAAACATAACTCTATTGTTCGCCTTGTCTGTCCCTCGGGGGAGGAAGTCACTGGAGAGTTAAACTTAGCTAACTTCATATCTCAATTCTTTAAATCTCTGTTTACTGCCTCTAGCTCTAGCAATTGGTCTTCCCCTGTTAGATTTCAACATTGCTATCATAACTCCTTGTCTGATATCCCTACAGATGTGGAAGTTAAGAAAGCTTTGTTCTCCCTTAAGGCCTCTAAAGCCCCTGGACCTGATGGGTTCCATGCGGGGTTCTTTCAACACTTTTGGGATTTAATGGGTAACAAAATTAGTGCTGAGATTAAGGATTGCTTTGTGCATCATAGGGTTTCGCCTTTGTGGAACAAAACTCTAATTGCTCTTATCCCTAAGATTCCTAATCCTGAATTTCTTAGTCAATTTAGACCCATTAGCCTCTGTAATTCAGTTTACAAAATTCTGTCAAAATTTTTGGTTGGGAGAATGATGCCTCTGATCCCCGAATTAGTTAGCCCTAGTCAGGGGGGTTTTGTGAAAGACAGAAAAGCCTCTGATAATGTCATTGTGGTGCATGAAATCCTTCACTCTATGGCTATTAATAGGGGTAAGAAAGGTTGGATGGCTGTTAAATTAGATCTTGAGAAAGCCTATGATAAACTTGAATGGAACTTCATAGAAGCCATGTTACACTCCTATAATTTGCCTCTATCCTTGATTAGGTTAATTATGAGTTGTGTTACTTCTACTTCTATTTCCATTTTATTGAATGGGGAGCTTACTCAAAGCTTTAATCCGCAAAGAGATCTCCGCCAGGGAGACCCTCTATCCCCTTACTTATTTATTCTTTGCATGTAGCATTTGTCTAGGTCCATAGAAGTCAAAGTTGCCTCCAAAGAGTGGATCCCTTTTAAGTTTGGTAGAAGTGCGGTGTCTTTTTCTCATCTCCTTTTTGCCGATGATATTGTTTTGTTTAGCTCAGTCAATAGAGAGAGTGTTTTGGCTGTTAAACATGTGCTGCATGAGTTTTGTGAGATTTCTGGTCAAACCATTAGTGATCATAAGTCTAGCATAGTTTTCTCTAAGACTGTTTCTAGATCTTCTAAAGATATGATTGCTGACATTCTCCCTTGGAAACATTCTCTAACTTTTGGCAAGTATTTAGGATTCCCTATTCAAAATGGTTTGTACAAGTCCTCTGATTTCAATTTCATCATTGATAGAGTGAAAAGTAAGCTTGATGGTTGGAAGTCGAAATTGTTGTCTCTTGCGGGAAGAACTACCTTGATTAAATCAGTGACGGCTGTTATTCCTAGCTATTTCATTAGTGTTCTTCCCCTCCCTTCTTCGGTGCATCGCAAGTTAGACTCTCTTAATAAAAAAATTCTGTGGGGAGGTTCGGGAGAGAGCCGGAAGCTCTCTAAGGTTAAATGGAAGACTGTTACTGCTCCTAAGAAAATAGGAGGTCTAGGCATTAAGATTTCAAAAATCAGGAATGTGGCTCTCTTAGCCAAGCTTAATTTGCATTTGAAGTGTGGTACTCATATTAATTGAGCCTCTTGTCTCCGCGCTAAGTATGGTAGGAATAGATCTGCTAAGTCTTTGATTATTAGGGGTATTGCCTTAGCTGACTCTATTGTCAATCAAAATACTGCTTGGAGTATAGGGAATGGGATGAAAGCTAGTCTCTTTTTTGATAGATGGTGGGGTTCTAGCACCTTAAGGAATGCTATTCAGGGTGCTCTCAACAGATTTGAGGATTCTTATACTGTTAATTTTCTGTGGAATGATAATGGTTCATGGGACTTCAATAGACTTTCTTTTGTAATCCTTGATTCCATTTATTTCAAAATCTTAGTTGTGCCCACTAAACCTAACTCTTGTTTACAGGATGTTCCTGTCTGGGCCTTGTCTAAAAATGGTGTGTTTTCTATTAGTACTTCCTACGAAGCTGCTAGGTCTTCCTCTTTCACTAGCATTGTTCCTCTTAATTCCAGTATTAATGTGGCTAGTGGGGGTAATTTTTGGAACAAACTTTGGAGTATTAGTTGTCATCCTAGAATTAAGTTTTTTAGCTGGCTGTGTCTTCATCAAGCACTGCCTACGAAAGACTTTTTGTCTAAGAGAGGTATGGTTTTGGAGCTTAATTGTCATAGATGTTTCTGTCAGGTAGAGGATATTAGTCACCTGTTTTGGCACTGTCCCTTTGCTCAATGGATTTGGAAGAAGCTTGGTTTTGATTTCAGCTCTAATACTTCAGATTTTCAGAATTTTTGTCTCCTGTTTGTCTAATTCTCTTTTGTCTCCCTATAACATTCCTTGAAATCTTCTTTTCCTTTATGGTTGCTGGTGTATTTGGCTAGATAGGAATTCTTGTCTCTTTTCAGATTCCATGGTATCTCCTTCTGTTGTGGTTCATAAAAGTCGAGCTCTTGCCTCTGAATTTTTCTTTCTTGTTCAGGATGCCTCTGTGCATTCTCATAGTTCTGGCCCTATTTCTTTGAAAACTTCTGTCAACTGGATTCCCCCTCCTCAGCAGTGGATTAAGGTTAATTCTGATGGCAGCAGCTTGGGTAATCCAGGGCTTTGTGGTGCCGGTGTGGTTGCCAGAGATTTTAAAGGGAACTGGTTAGGGGGCTTTAGCAGATTTGTGGGCTGGTCGGACTGCATCTGGGCTGAGATGTGTGCCTTTAAAGATGCTATTAATCTTGCTCTGTCTTTATCTTGCAAGAAAGTTGTTTTTGAGTTTGATGCTCCTATTATTGCTGAGCTCTTCTATCTCACTGATATCTCTACTCATCCTCTTCGCTCTTTGATCTTGGAGTGCAGGGAAAGAATGCATATGTTGGATGACTTCATTCTAATTACAGTGGATAGGAGAGCTAATATGGTTGCTGATTTTTTAGCTCGCTTTTGTTTTAATTCCACTGATTGGCTTGGTTATATTATTATTCACCCGCCTGTGGGTGCTTTAAACTTACTTCATTTGGATTGTATTAACTCATTAACTGTGGAGGAGGTCTGTTTAGACCTTCCTCCTTAATCGCTTTTAATCTACTGGGTTGATTATAAAAAAAAACATAAAAATAAAATAAAAATATACCTTATTGTAGAGAGATTATGGTTTTCAAGCAACGCACCTTCAACCTCAGCAATGGCGAATCAGTGGATCAACCACAAGCTGAAACATTAGCTCAAAAACCAGGACATCCCAAGAGATTCTCTATCAAAGAATTACAGGCAGCGACCCATGATTTTAGCAGTAGCAGAATAGTCGTAAAGGAGGATTCGAGATCGTTTACAGATGATTCTTAGCCGATGGCTCTGTTGTGGCTATCAAAATACTTGATCCATGGTTCAATGATCGGCGTGAGATACAGTTCAGAAAAGAAATAGAAACCGGCTTGTTGGCTCAGCATCCAAATCTGCTCCGCCTTTCAGGATTTTGTCTCACAAAAAATGAAAGATGTATTGTCTATCCCTTTATCCGACACGGATCCGCAGAATCACACCTCCAGGCTCTGGATTGGCCGTCGCGGAAGAAAATTGTAGTGGGCGTGTCCCGAGCTCTTGCCCATTTTCACAATCACTGCAACCGCATGATCATTCACCTTGACGTGAAACCCGCAAACATTTTGTTGGACGATGATTTTGAGCCGCTCCTCGCAGACTTTGGCTTCGCCGAATTCATGGTCAAGAAACCGCCGGAGGTGCAACAACAACAACAACGCACTGTGGGCAGTTTTCGGACGCCAATGCCGGAGATTGTGAAATGCCGGAGTCGGAGAATAGCTGCACCAAAGGATGGAACACAGACGTGGGGTGTGTCTTGTTCGTATTGGAACACAATTAGCGAGGCTGGTGATACGAAAAAAGGGGTATCATGTTGGTATTGGAGTAGGATTAATATGGGCGAGACTAGGTCAATAATATCTCCTTGTTTTATCAGCAAGTGTAACAACCGAGAGTTGAACCTGAGACCTAGGTCAACAACATCTCCTGGTGATGAGGGTATTGCCGGAAACACGATGATCACTGATCCGTCCCAAGATTTGGAGAAGTTGGGTTTGTTCAAACGGGACGAGATTAATGAAGACAAACCGTATGAGTCAGAGACCCTTGTCCTTGTCCGTGGCACGTTTCTGTACACTGCCCCAGAGTATATCTTTCACGGGCGATGTTCCGAGAAGGCTGATGTTTTTGGGTTTAGAGTTACGGTTTATGAGCTCATCACCGGGACGAGGGTATATGATCTTGCCTCAGAAGCAATTGATAAAAACGTCGGGCCCATTGAAAGGGTGAAGAATAATTTACTAGAGAGTATGAGTGATCTCAATCCTGATCACGAGGACGAGGCGGAAAAGCTGAATCTAACTAAGATTGCATTGTTGTGCCTGCAAACATGCTCAGGGCATCGACCTAAGATGGTCGAGGTGGTCAAAATGCTTCAGATGGATGCTGACTATATCGACGCGAAATGGAACCAGTACTGGCATCGCTTTTGGTTCACCTGATTCTCTTGTGGATTCTAATTACGCCCTGGATTTAGATTTCATTGCGTACCAATTTTGTGACGAATTGTCTGCTCCCAGATGATGAGTGCTATGCATGGCTTAATACTCAAGTGTTATGTATTATTTGTATCTTTTGTATTTGATAGATCATATGTCTACGAAGATGAATGAATAAATATTCAACACTAAGGTAGTGTTTAGATTATCAATTTTAGTTGGGAATAGAATGTAGAATGAGTTTCTCATTCTGAATCTCCTATTCCATCTGGAATACTTTTTTTCGGGATAAGAACCAAAGTAGTATCATTTATCCCACCAATGAACGTCCTTCACGAACCTTTTGTAGACAAAGCTTGTACTACATCCTCACCAACTAGGTTCCGATACGATTGATAAACTCTTCCTTATAAACTGATCTTCCAATTGCTCCCGCGCATTCTAACCCATTTGATTGAAATAGGTCTTAAAATACGAATTATTAAGCATTTTCAAGCTTGCTTTATTAGATACCCAACTGCCGGTTCCATCTCGTAGCCTTGAGGTTTTATTTGTTTTCGGCTTCTCGAATCAGATGCATGAAAAAATCATGTATTCGCGACCCTCCTTTTAACTAAGCAACTTGTTGAGAATTAAAATATTAAAATATAGTCATTTTGCAATGGATTACCACCAAAAGAAAAAAAAAATGTAATTTTATATTGCTCTAAAATATTTTCCACCAATTGCGTCAGTTAATTTTGACATAAAATTTTGAAAATGGCAAGAAAAAAATGACAAGAAAGGCAAAATTTGCATTTTAAAAAAAATCTGTCAAAGTTAACTAACGAAATAAATGAAAAAGCGTTCACGTTAGTCTAAATTATAAAAAGTATTTAACATAGTCAACTACAAAAGACGATAAGTACAAAATAATCATACGTGACTTATCTAAAATTATATAATGGCTAAATGAAAAGGTCAAATTAATTTATATACTGTATTTGTTTTCTTCTCCATGTAAATCCAAACCGCCCATTTTCCACGACATTTCCTGTGCACTCTTTGTCTCCCTACGATGAATTGATTGAAATATTAATAGGAGTTTGTTTTTGACATTTAGGATCTGTCATATTTTGGTATTGCCACTCGATTCTTTGTTTTAATGAACTGGAAATCTACAACACGACAATGTCCTCAGATCACAAATCAAACAAAATATGGATCCAAGTTATTGGGAAATTGAAATTGATTTCTGATTTGAAGGTCCCTCAAAATATTATATAACAAAAACTCACCTCTCCTTTCTTAGTGAACAGTTCACCATGTACTATTCTAAAATTTACATCCTAAAAATTTCATATCAAATTGACTTTGTACATTTTTCAACACTCCTGAACTCTAAACCCCTTCAATTAACAATCTAATACATCAATTTCAACATTTAAAACCTAAATTGTACTTAGCGGTGTTCATTAATTGGGGTGGACCAGATTTTTGGACGCAACTAAACTGATTCGGGTCCTGGCCGGTCTTTTGTAGAATAAAACTTTTGGTCAAAACACATTCTTATTTTCATTTAATTTTTTGTATAAAATTAATTATTAAAATTATTTTAATGCTCTATAACTAATTTTATACTTTTTTTCTCAAAATAGAAAGAATAAAAAATATTTTAAGACAGTGAATATATAATCACATATGATGATCTAACTAGCATTTGTGATCACTGAACAATTTGAAATGAAAATTTTTAGTTACATAAATGATTTCTTAGGGGTTGAAATTTCTAATGTAAGTAATGGTCACTACTTGTCTCAAGAAAAACATGCTTTTGATATTATATTCTTATTTATGTTGGTCTTTTAGATAATAAGATTGAGTTAGTTTTTTTGGTGACCAATATAAAACTGCGTACAAGCTATCAATGAAAATGTTCTTATGATATATATTATGTATCATCAACTTGTTGGAAGTTACATCTATTAGACTATTACTCGGCCAAATATATCATATGCAATTCACTAGATTAGTTAACTCATGTTTACTCCTCATTTCACTCACAATGCAACACTTCTTTGAATTTTACAATATTATGTGAAGGGAACTTTGTTTAATGCTCTTTGTTATCCTTCCCGTTCTTCTCTTTTTTACAATATTAGTTGATCGTCAATCCATTTCTTTCGTGTAAGTTCATTTATTCTTATGTCATGGTAAAAAAATAAATTGTTGTTGCTCGATCAACTATATAATTTGAGTATCAAACTCGCGATAACACTAAACACATATGAGTTAATTTGGTAAATTAAGACACTCCTCATGACATTCAAATTGTTGAATATATATATATACACACACAGTAGTTTTAATAAAAATGGATATATATGATGTGAAGGTGGTGAATGGGCTCCAACTTGAATCTAAGGTAGCCTAGTGGTTGTTGAAAGACAGGTAAGATGTGCACTTGCGCAGGGTTATTATTGGAAATGTGTGTGTATTATTTGAGGGTTTTCAACACAAAAACAGCTGCCTATAAAATTGATTCTGATTTCACTAATATAAAATGTAGCTTACTTTTGTCAGAATAATATATACACAAACATGGCTTGTGTATTACACACACACATGCTCAGTTCAACACAAGTGGTTAAGACATTCTTTGTGTACATTCTTAGGACTAATTAAGGTATACACAATTGTATAATACTAACCTATCATTACAAGAATCTTTATTTAGTTTATGTCTATAGATCACAATTAATTTACAAGAAATAGACTTTGTGTTATAAAAATGTTTAGTTCATACTCAAATCATCAATAAGATAATCTTACCTTTTTAATCATCATTGCCCATTATTTTGTCAATATCGGACCACTCGATTGTTTTAAGCAGGACATGTCTATGATAATCGTTCAATTCTTAAAAAAGTATGAACACAATTAAACTGAAAATTATTAAGAATTGAGCGTGAACTGTTAAAATTTAAAATATGTAATTTATTTACTAAAACTGCTTAGAAAAAGAGTCTGATTGAAACAATAGCCTACTAAGCCTAGTCAAGTAATTGATTCAATTATGAGTAAGTTTTAAGTTTTGAAATATTGCTACTGATTTAATGAATTTTTTGTTATTCTAGAAGAAGAAAAAATGAATAGAATGTTATTTGAATTGTTGGTGGATAATAATTTATTGATTATTTAATTTAGATTATTAAACTCTTAATTTAATTTTCAAAATTTGTTATTTTAAATTTTAGAGAAAAAAATGAAAGTGCATGGAAAATGATGAACAATTAATAAAACGTTGAGTGTAGCAATATTCTAATTAATCGGCTTCTTGTTTTCCATAATAACTGATTAGTTTATCGATAAAGACTATCGTCATTTTATATAAATTTTGTCACTTAGTTTCTTCGTATATGGATATATGTATCCATCAAAGTTTCTAGTTATTGTTTGTTTATTTTCTTTCAATTACTGTAATTAATATTACAACTAATATTTATATGAATTGGTGGATATATGAAGCAACCATTCATAAAGTTTCATATTTATTTCCTCAGTACTATACCATCATCTATATATTGTATTGTAGGGCTCAAATTTCCCGACAACATTCATTAAGTTTGGCATACCAATTTAATTTTATTAATTTCTCTCAATTCTCAACCACATTTTTCACCTCTATTAACTACCTCACCAAATTATCTACTGTCAATTTAACACTTCAATTTTACAGACCTTAAAGAATATCAATTAAACAAATCACTGGTTTAATTCAGTTCGGAACAGTTAAGCCTCATCGTCCTTCTCTGTGTTCAGTGAGGATCGAAGGCGAAAGCTTTTTCCACAATCTCAATCTGCGTTGCCAACTGAACTTCAGTTAGTCACAGTTAAAACTCATCGTCTTTCTCCATACATGTTTTTAATGGAAATCAAACTTGAAAACTCTTTCACAATTTCAGTCTACATTGCCAACTGAATCATAACACATTGATGATAAGCGGTTTCAAAACATAGAAAACATCAAAGTTGTTAATGCTGCCAGTTTGGAAGATGGTAGAAATTTCCAGAGTGTGACACAGTTTCAGGACAAGACACTCTCACTGTGTTGGCATTTGGCACCATATCCACAAAACTTGCAAATTACTCCTAACTTTATCGGATTTCAAAACAAACGTCCAAATTCAGACATTATGGTATTGAAAATTTGTCATTTCTTTCTCCATAAAAATATCTTTTATGAGGAAAATGTTGGTGCTGAGGTCGGCAATTACAATAATTCCGGCGGATTATTTTCTAATTTAGATTTCGTTATTAATTGAAATTAAAATATTTTAAGCAACAAATGAATCCATATTCACTAAAATGTTGACTTGTGTTTTTGTAGATCATATGCTAAATTCAGAAAGTTGGGTTTTCATTGATATATACGGCAAAGGAATCTTAATTTCTTAAACTCATATATTTGGAAGATCCAACCAATCCCAGCCGTCCGATAGATATTGATTTCAAGATCCCGATCGTCCATAATTGGTTTTTTTTCTCTATTTTGTGACCCAGACAAAACCATACACATCCTGAGTCCTGACACCATCGCATCCCAAATTAGAAATTTTAAAAAAAGAAACTAAAAAATGAAAGGACTTGTGTTTTTTGCTCTGATCACCGCCATCGAACGGCTTCACCTCTGCTGCTCCATCATGCGCGAGAAGTCCGCGAAGCACACGAACCCGTCCTTGTTCTCGTCCACCACGGCTATCATGCGCCGGCAGTCCGCTAACGTGCACCGCTCGTCCCCCATGGCCTTGAACGCCCCGAGGAGCTCCTGCGCCGTGATCCGGCCGTCGTGATCGGCGTCGAAGAAATCGAACGTCTCTCTCAGCTCGTCGTCGCAGGTGGGCCCGCACACCGACCCCACGCGGCTCATCAGCGCGTCGATGCTCACGCACCCGTCGCCGTCGCACCCGAGCTCCTTCAGCATCGCCGCCACCTCGTCCCGGCTCGGCGGATCGGCGCCGAGCCGGCCGAGAAGATCCTCCAGCTCTTTAATCGACACCACGGCAGCTCTTCCCTTGAGCTTGAAGGCCTGGAGGAGCTCCAAGTTGATGTCGGAGGTGGAGGCGTCGGACCAGTCGCCGGAGGTCTGGGGGAGGACGCTGGTGGGGGTGCCGGAGTCGGCAGCCGGCTTGCGGTGGTGGAGGGAGGTTTCGTCGGAGGAGGAGGTGCCGGAGCTGAAGGAGGAGGGGTCGGAGCGGGAGACGTGGGAGCGGCTCTTCTTGGAGGCGAAGAGATGTTTAGGACTGAGCTTGACAAAGATTTTCATGGCGAAAACTGAAAATGACAGATGTAGAAACAAAAGGAAGAAGAGGAAATTGGAGAAGAGTAAATGTTTGGGGTTGAGGGGAAAGAGGGAGGAAGGAGGAGAGCTTAAATGGAGGGAGGTTGAGAGAAGCCATGGGAGCTTCCACGAAGCTTCCTATTGGAATTCCGCTTTTTTTAAATGGCTTGTATTTATATTCTGAATTTACCACCATTTTAATTTATAAAATTACGTAACATGCGTATCTAATAGGTGGGGTCGTCGTGTAGGTTTTGAAGTAGGGTCGGTTCAGTGAGCACAGTGCTGTGCGTTTCGATGTTGTGGGAAATGAAAATCTAGCAAAGTTGTTGCACTTTTCTGTAAAACAAATGGTAAGTGAATATATACATGAATGATTTATCTACAGTCTAGTTGTGATAATTTAAATACAATATTCATTTCTCACCTACTTCACCAACTAGTTAACCTGTTTCCGCCTAAATTTGTTAAATGATTGCAATGGATTGTTCCTTTATTTGATACCCCTTTCTTAGAGTTGACAATATAGGTTTCAAATCTAGTTTGTTTGGGGTATGATTGATAAAAAATAATTCAATTTTAGTTTAAAAAATATTTAGATTATATCGAGTGATCAGATAAGATTCAAAATTTTTAGAATAAAAAGAGCGAATTAGTCTAATTCAATTCAAAATTGATCGGATAGAATTTCAGGTGCCAGCAAATTTAAATTCAAATCGTTGTATTTAATCTCTCTTTCAGAGTGGATATATGTTGTTATTGTTTCTATACGAAGAATTGTCTTCAAAATAACCACCCTTGTATCTTGGTTTTGTGAATGTAAATATCCCCTCAAGATAATGAATCTTTTTTCGCCATATTTGATATTTATTTGTGTCATTTACATATACCCTTGTTTCACATGGCTGAGATGCATACTCTCATGACCGAGATGAAATCTAAAGGTCTCCCTGATTTTTGTTTAATGGTGTGTTGCTTTTTGGTGCGCAATTCTCTTTTTAGGTCACCGATAAAGTGTTCTACATTGACGGCATATTCATTAATTTTCTAAGTGTGAAAGTCAAACTAATCAAATCTTCTACTATTAGAAGATCTCTTTATCATCAGGCGTTCAATGTATTTAGTTGATTTGGATCAACCGGTAAAACAACTATATATTATATATTTAAGATGAAATATCAACATAGTATTTTTGTTCATGAGACTGAGAGTATGAGACGGAATCAATTAGTCCATCTATTTTAGAAAAAACCAATATAGTATGCTGTCTTTCCGCCCATTCATACTCATGTAACACTATTTTTTTTTATTTTTTGAATATAGTAGCAACTGAATCACGTCATATATAAATGATTCTTGAAGTAGAAATTAAAGACATGGTGTGAAAAGTCATTTCACCAAATCAACGGCTCCTTTATTTTTTTGGTTCTAGAAAGGTTGAAACTTGAAAGTAAAGGGAAAATAATAGTATTATTTTCTCACTCTTCACACACATATATGGATAACCGTACATAACTAGACATTTTCATATTATCCTCATATATAAGTGCAAGACACTTTAGACCGTTGCAATAAATTATAAATTGTTTCTATAAATTATACTATTAGTAAATTAATATGAAATTGTTTCTATAGTGTTAAAGTTTTCGAGATTTTATTAAATTAATATGAAATTTTAAAAAATTGCTCCTTATAGGTAGAGAATATATTCTAAAAATTTAAAAAAAGAAATTTGCATATCACATATTCTCCTAATTTTCTTTATAAACTGGAGTATTTTGTACAGAATTCTAAGGTTGCATATGTTTCAATGATTGGCAGGTATTAATTTGAGCAATAATATGAAGAGATGCATGAATATGTATGATTGGAGTAAATCCAAGCTACAATCTAAAACTCTGGTATTGAAATGAATTGATCACTATTGACTCCATGCATGCATGCATGAATGAGTTTGCAGAGAGGCTCATCTCCTCAGGCTAAGAGACAGAACACAACACAACTCTTGTCTTGTTGAATTAATTAGCATCCCCAGAAAGATATGGTAGCTTCAATTTTTGTGGCAATTGAAAAGATTTTGGGATCTGATTGCACATGTAGATTAGGTAGATTGTGTCAATGATAAGTTATAAGAAACAAAACAAGAAGATGATGGAGGAGAAGGAGGCTGCTTTGGTTGACCATTTTTAATCATTTGCAGATATATTCTTCTTGGTAGAACAAACCCATAAATTTTGTTCTCCAAATTATCATTTCCAAATCATATATATATTTATATGATTGGCTGCCTCCAATTTGGTCCATTGAATTTGGCATTAATTGTGGCTACTCACTGATTTATTTATTCTATTTAATTAAAATTTTGAAACTAATCAACAACATTTTTGATCTAGACATATAAGGACAATCAGTTTAATTGCGCTTTCGATTTTATTTGAGGTTTCGGATTCGAGGCTCTATGTCTCACGGTATGAAGTGAAATTTTGAGTTAAAAGAAAAGAGCTACTCCTGTTAAGAATATTTTACGGTGAAGAAATGCATCATCCACCAACTTATATATCCAATAATTCCTAGCATGTTCTGTTGGCCTAAAAAGGGTGAGCTTTTTAACCTTTAGGGGCAGTTGCTAGGAAACTTTGGGAGTGACTTTTACTCTGCCTTTTTTACACCCTTTTATGAATGGTAATGGACATGGTAGAGTGTTTTATTGACTTGTTGTACCTAAAATAAAAGAGATGACAGAGAGACAGCTCCTCAATACCATACATTGATCTCGTGAAGTTTACACATTGAACATTGAACATTGAACATTGATTGATTTTAGACCCCACACACAACACAACACAACACCACAGGAGTGAGGAGACCCATATATATTGATGATCACTTATTGTCCTCTTCTCTTATGTTGTCATGTCTCGTAGTAGGAGAAGAACCTTAGTGGAGGCTGCACTTTCTTTGGACACACACTTCCACCACAATCGATCCCTCCAACACTCTCACTGTTGAGACCTCATCTATGTGGCCTATTATGTTCGATAGTAAGTGGGCTCGACACGCGCCTGTGCAGACATGTCCATTTGCACAGAGCTAGAGACCACACGATGAGGTAATATAAACGGGTCACCTTTAAGCTCATGCCTTCTTTGTACAATCGGAGACCTCTTACATCGACCCTCCCCATTATTTGTAAGAATTCTTCTTCCAAATGTGGGCATGTGAATGCATGTCCGTTTGCAAGTAGGCCAAAAATCACAGGGGAAGAAAACATAAATGAACTGCTTTTAGGCTAAAGCCTAGATCAAAACAAGTTTTGATATAATGCTAAGTTTGATAATGATTACACATAATGTATTTTTTTATATAAAAAAAGTTGAGCTACACAACAGGGTGTAGCTCTCATCTTTCAACCCTAATCCCACCCCACCCGACGCAATATGATTTGAACCCACGACCTCCTACGTGGAGATGTGTGTCTTGACCATTGCGCCACCCCCTAGGGGCCACATAATGTATTAGATTTTCACTGTTAAAATGTTAATCTTGTTTGTAAGATTTCACTTTTACTATATCATATGCACAACTTCTTTTATTTTTTATTTTATCAAGGTAAGACTTAATTTAGTCACCATTTCAACAATACGAGAATCAAAACTTGCTGCAATTACCCAAATTCGTTCACCTCACAACCCAATTTTGTGGATCATGGAGACATGGATCTTGAGAAGGTTATTTTGTATTCAAGGGTAGTAAAAGTGAACTTTAGTTTCTTGTTTGAACATCACTCATGTGAATTTGATTGTTTAGACATTGAAGAATCCCTTTTTCGAACAAATTTATATTCACTTTGTTACCTAGTTATGATATATTTCTTGAGACTTTGAGATGTGATAATATAAATTTTACTTTTACTCAATTAGATTAGCATTCTTTTATTTGAGAAAGGAACATTTGTTGCTTAGCACATCAAGTTTGTTGAACTCTAGCAATTGGAGAGATGGACAAGGAATACAACAAATTGGCACCCTATTCAATGAATATGAAATGTCAGTTCCAAGAATTTGATTTTTCATCATAAATTGTAAGATTAATTCAAACACAGTGCAAATTGGATTTGAATGGCCATATAATCCAAGTTTGATGGATGAGAAGCCACCTAATTAGACAACATCATTCCATTGATTCATGCCCTCTATCATTCCAAGAACCTGCATATGAAAATGACTTTCATTTGGCATATAGTTAGTACCGTCTTCTTCTTGAGTTCAGTTCATGAACAATGAACCATTAATTTTAGAGTAATGCTATATGAGGGATGACACATCAATTAATTCATTGATGAGTTGGCCGAATCACAATTCGCCATGTGTACATCGTGTCTTATAAACCGGGCGCGATCATGGGAGGGTGGTAGTATCATATCTGTCGGGTTTTTATTCATTTAAACTTAATTTTAAACCACAAAATATGAAAAATAGATGTGCCACATAGGCTGCCACGTCACTTTGTACACCAAATTTTGTACAAAATTCAGTACATTTAACATTTTTCTTAATTTTATATCATGCCATCAAAATTTATATAAGATAATGTGGGTTGTTACTTTCATTTGGCATATGGCTAGTACCCTTATGCGACCTGCTACATACAACCCAATTTACCCGACATACTTTTAGGGTCGGGTAAAAGTTCACTGTTCTGGGTCCGACCCGACTCCAAAATTTTCAACTCTAATTAATAGTACAATATATAAAAAAAAAGTCATACATATAAGATACCGACATGTCTATGCGGTGACACAACGGTGTCTAAGAAGTGGGAAAATGCTAAATGTCTCAAATTTTGTACAAAATTTGGTGTACAAAGTGACATGACAACTTACACAGTACATATATTTTGATGTGTCATGTCTCTTTATTTGCCACATTGTTTTGTACATGTTTTTTTTTTTTTTACAGAATTCAAGACATACAGTATTACTAGTTTAATTTAAGAAGTATATCCATATTGAAAAGCAGAAATGGTGGAATAGGCAAAACAGGTGGAGCCGACAAATAGGCAGCACGCGGGAACGGCCGAGAGCTTGAGCTTGAGCTTGAGCACACGGAAATATCAACATTTGCTGCACTAAACCAACAAAACACCAACACTTTCCGGCTGTTTAGACTCTCTATTAGCTTTAGCTTATTATATATAGCTTCTGTACCCAGTCAGTAACAACCCACGCTCAGTGGATATTTTCATGGACCACACTCTCTCACTCACTCCTCTATTATAATAGTAAATACTAAATAATGTGGGTGATCGGACGGTCGGTTTGACCTGTTTTTTTATTATCAAATAGCTATTAGCGGCTTATTAAAAATTGAAATCGACATACATAAGATGTTGAGGTCAGATCAAATTAAACTGAACTTTTGTTGGACAGTTTGAACTATAAACTTGATAATATATGAGTTCAACTTAACATTATCATATTGAGTTTGATACTTTAAGCATGAGAGTTTAGTTGAAATTGTTACGATATTGAGTTTCTAATGGTTGCGTTTGAAACTATAAATTTGGTTGTCATTTTATTAAGAATTGCAACATCTTTTGAAACTATAAAAATTGGTTGTCATTTTTATTAAGAATTGCAACATGGGTGTGTTTTTAAATTTTATATACCATTGCTCTTTCGTCTTCTTCTTCCAATTTCAAACCAAACCACTAGCTTTTCTTTTTCTTGCAAACTGTTCTATTTCCAAAACATGGCGTTAAGTGGTTGTTTGTGTGCATTTTGAATTCCAAATTTGTGTCATGTTTAAATTATTTGAAATGAGTTTGAAAAAAGTTATTGGTGTTTTGGCACTAAAGTTGGGCAGTTGGAAAAATAACTAGTAGCTAATTTCCAAAGTAGTGAAGAATATTAGAAAAACTAAAGGTTTTTAGCAAGCTACTAGCACATGGAATGTATTTTGAGCATGATAAAACTATTCAAAACTAATGCTGCTTTTTGTAGATTAGTCATGACTCATGTGGAATTGGTCATCAAGACAGCTTTTTTCTTCATGTTTTTAAACTAATTGTAAAAAGTTTGCTTTCTAATCTGCCATGAAAAAAAAAAAATCTGCCATGATGACTTGGAGAAATCCATTACATCTCATTATGTGCAAAACATTTTTTCACTTTTAAAATTTTTAAAATACTCTTATAATCTAAAAAAATAACTCTTGCTTAATTCTCATTTTACTTCGTTTATTCAACTAATCTACAAATCTAGTTGGGATCATCTTCTCAAAATTTTGAAGGCTCAAAACTTTTTTCTCTTTTTTTGTTAAGTCGGGTTTCATTTCTTTTTCTGTTATGTTCTGAGAACTTCTCTAAAGAAGTTTTTTTTTTAACAGGAAACGTACAAACACCAAGGTTCATAACTGAGATCTAAGGTCCAAAACTGAGATCTCAATGCCCTACTGAGTGTTTGTTCTCTAAGAAAGTTAGAGACTTTACAAGAGACTAGAGTCATTAAGTGTGTTCCTATTGCTCGAAACAGACCATATATTAATTATCTTTTACACTGCAGTGATCCATAAAATGTAACCCACATACAATAAAATTTCAAATGCCTTGTTCATCTACATAATTTTCCATTTCTTCTACAAGAACTACAGATACAACTATGCTATGTCCAATCCTTATAAATTTACACTTTTTGATGTATGCATAGTCTAAACTGAAATTAGTTTTTCCTCAGCTGTTTCACTAGAGCAGTCAGCTATGGAGGTTACCTCTTTATCATCATCGCCACTCTCGGATGAAGAGCTAGCGTCCATCTCCTTCTCGGGACAGTCTAGTTGCACACATTCAGCAACCTCACTGTTGTTACTTTCTACCTCATGACTCCTGCTCGGGGATGTCAAGTCTTCTTTCCTTACCACGTTAAAAACAAACCCGTTATGGGTCTTTTCAGGCTGCAGGAGATCACCTTCGGTCACCATTATGCTAGAGCCATTTATAGAAACTCTAGTTCCGAAATCCCTTTGATCAAACTCGGCATCTGAAATTCTATCTGGTGTGGTGACCCTTGGGCTGAGAATATATGGATCCTTGCTCGCTGCCTGAATTGTGTTGAGATCCAAGTTTTGGACAAAGTCGATGAACGTATTAGCTGAAGCAGTCCTCATCAATGGCCCGCCAGATCTTGTCCAAGTGTTTACGTCTATGCTCTCAGATTCGCTATCGCTTCCATCATGGACATTACGGTGAGTCTTCAAATTCCTTCCAGACGGTCCAGCGGATCCCCCAACTCCATGATGGAACGAGGAGGCAGCATCTGCAAGGAAGTCTTCAAGAGAGCCTGTGGAGTTCTCTCGCGCAATGCAGTTCCAAGAGGGAATTCTTTTCGGAATGGTGAATTTTGACGTCGGGAGTAAGCCGTGAGAAGAAGCAGCAGCAGCCGCAGCAGCTCTCTCGGCACTTCTTTTGAGTCTGCGCATGTGGTTGAGAATAGCAACACACTCGTCTAGAACAAGCTCAATGCCACAGTTTGCCTTTATGGCCGAAAGCTTCTCCCAAGTGCACCTTCTGCCCTGGTTGGCTGCCTTCTGGAGCTCCACATGAGATGGATTTTGTATAATTTTCGAGTACTGGTAAGGTAATAAAGAGTCAGGAACAAACAGCATGGGAAAGATGAACGGAATAATGTAATTATTAAGCAAAATAACATAATTCTAAATAAGGGTTTCAGCTTCTAGGTAAGCTTTAAAGATTCAACAAGTTTCATATTGGTCATTCTTATATAACTCAATGAGCACAAGCCAACTATTCGCACATATTCAGTTCAGATTTTCAGCCTATACAGAGCAAAAAGTGATTCGATGCAAAATTGTAAATTAAGCTTTCATCACGTGTACCTGAGCAAGTGTCGCAGGCATAACAACGGTGACATCACCCTCCCACTCTTGAGCAAACAGCTTCGCAAGTCCTCCCAATGGAAAACCAAGTTCTAATACTTGATTGCATCTATGCTTTACCTCCATCTCAACCAGATGAGCAAGCTACACAGTTAAAGCACTTAAATTAATTAGTATTATGTCACCACAAGGTTAATGAAGAGAAGGGAAGAGCAGATAATACAAGCTGGGCACACATAAAACAACAAATCGCTAGAAATGGTAGGGGTAGGCTTCGTTCCAAATAAGCCTACCCCCACCATTCCACGTTCCTAGACCCTTATAGTTCTGCATTTCTGTTTTCCTTCCGCGATCTATGTATTTTACATTCTTCACAAGGATTTTTTCCATAGGTACCAGCTAGCTCATAAAATCACACAAAGATATGATAAACCAAGACCCATAAGACATAGGGTCAAATTAGGAGCCGGGGCAGTTGAAATGTACTATGAAAGATCATTCCAGGTACAGAACACCCTTACAAAAGAGGGCGAGAGACAAGTACAAGTAACAGAAATGATGGGGTAGATGAATCTTTGCATGGCCTTTCATATCAGTACAAACAACGAATGAAAGAAGATACAAAACCTGAAAATTCAAAGCGATAATTCAATAAACACATACCTTGGCAGCAAAGTTGCCTCCATACGCTCTTATAAACTCCTTGAGCCTCAATAGTGGTGAAATATGAGGATTTGCTTGACTGACGATAAAATGATTGACATTGAACAATTCCTTCAATTGCATCATGGGTAGATCAATCTCCAAGCTACCATCTCTCCACCTACGCCCAGATGTACCAGACTCCTTCTCAGGATCCAAATTAAATGGTGGATGATAAGGAACAATTTCTCCACTTCGGTCCTTCGCCATTAGTTCTTGAGCTTCAAAAAGGCCTGGAAAGGCACAAGAAGCAGTCACTGCGCTCCATATTACAACATGAGGCGAAGTCAAATAATTAAGGCATCTGGGGGGCTCGTGCTTCCTCGGGGAGCAAACTGTTATCCCGAGGACTCTACCAGTCATGTCATAAGCTTCCTGGAAAGTGAGATTACTTGTAAGATTCCTTAACATCCATTGCAAATGTCTGATCTCATGAAGAGCCCCACGAGTCGTGACCCTCTTCACAACCGTGAAAATTCCACCCATCTGATCAAAAAACTGCAGTGTGCGCCAAGAATCCTCAAAAAAGCTTTGCAGCTCCGGCCAAGACCTTGTGGCAACAATTGAACACATTATGGATCCCACGCTAGAACCAGCAATTATTCTGGGCATAAGCTTATGTTCAACTAGCGTTTTAACCACACCCACATGAAAGGCTCCAAGTGATGCACCCCCACTCAATAGCAAAGCTGTACGGCCAAAGGCATGTCTTGTTTCATGCATGAATGCAAGCTTTTCTTCCAAAGCCAGCTCCTCTGTATCCGAATCACAAACTATTCTCAACTGAGTTGATACCTCATCAATATACTCCTTTATGAGTCTGGGCACCTGAAGCCTACCCTTATGAAGTTCAGGGTTACACATATTACCAAGATTTCTCACAAGATCAGCTCTCATCCAAAAGACTATATCCCGAATAGATCCTTCTTGTCGACGGTTTTGGAGCTCTTGGAGCTTGTTCCTCACCAGTTCCACATCAAACAGGTCTGATTCATTCATCCTATGCGTCTCTTTCTCAAGCATCTTTGCAGCATGAGCCCATTCCTCATAAGACAATGCACTCCTCATCATATTCCTCCAAAATTTTCTCCGATAAGCCATTTCGGCCTTCAACTTTACATTTGTACATCGTTTCAACATGAAAGCAATTATTGTCACCATTACCAATATCCCTTGCGGGTTACGGGGATGGAACCACTTCAACAAGGACGCTAAATTGTCCCTAAATCTATACGATAAAATCAAGATAACACGATACATTTGATGCCTCAAATGGGACATCGACTTGCAAAACAATACCCTGAAAGCAATAGTTCGCCCAACTAGTGTCGAAGGTCCAATCGAGAATGGATCAACACTGGCTTCATTACTTATATCCATATCTTGGTAGCCTAAAAGTTTTATACACACAGATCACTTTAAATCAAAAGACTCAATTGGCTCACTGAGAATATATTTGCAGTACTTGAAAACTAAGATCTAAGTGGTTATCAGATCACTAAAATTTTGAAATTCGGTGTAAGGCTGAAGCTGGGTTTATACACTAAAATGAGGACAGCTAATAACAATTGGCCATAAACTAATTTCCCTAGCTACTTTATAAGTAAACTCTCAATCCTTAATCTCAAGTGAAAACACAGCAGAAATAGAAAATATTTTGCTCCAACAAATAAAAATCAGTACAATATCCAATAAAACAATCTTAAATTCACAGATTATACACAAGATATGGATAAAAGTAATAGATTCCAACCTCTAAAATTCTGAGAAGAATCAGATCACTAATCCAAAAACCTCAACTTTACAACTCTACAACCAAATGGGTCATAAAAAAAAAGGGCAACCCAGAAAATCCCCAACTCAACCGAATCGAACCAGACAACAAAACCAAAAGGGTCTAATCTCCATCAATTCCCAGCAAGAATAGAAAAAGGAAAAATACCCAGCAACCAAAAGGGTCCTCAGATCAAGATCCAGAATACCCAGCGTCTCCCACAAGAAACCCTATAGTAAAAACCCAGATAAGAGAGCAGAAAATGGATTGAGAAGAAAGTTGGGAAGAGAGAGGAAATAGATATAATAATTACCAGAAAATGGGAGGCGTTGGGTTGCGGGAAGAGATAGAGATGCCGATACGGTGAGTCAGTACAGAGAATTATGCATATTTGGATAGGTTTGTCTACGAATCGGAGGATAAGGCAGAGCACTTTTTAGTATGGGACAAGACTCCAGATTTTAAAAATTCTAATAATAGAAACACAGTACTGACTCATCGAAAGCGAAACCAGAATAACAGAAGAAACGTGCGCGCGACTAATTGTTGACATTATTGGGTAAACGTAAATGTTGCTGTTGCTGTTGCTGTTGCTTGCAAGAAAGATAAGCAATCACGTTCACGACGAAAATAAAAATAAAAAATAAACTAATTTTTGGAATTTAAGAGGCGTTTATGGGCTTAAGCGTTTGTTGGGCTGGACTCCTGTTAGAGCCTAAATTCCACATCTGGGCCTATTTATAAGAGTCCATTACTCGTCCTGCCGAGAATTGCGCTGATCCACGGCCATATGATATTGATGTGTACGAGAATATGTATGATCCGATCCCGACAATTGCGGTATCTTTGTCGATGGTCCCACAATGCTCGTGATCGGTGATTATTCAAAATCCGATCCAACTAAAAATTGATCCAATAATTTTGGATCAGATTTTCTTCTGCAGAAATACAATTGAAATGGATAAATTCAATCATTTTGCTTCAGCAGTCTGACGGTCTAATCATATTACGAATTTAATTCGAATCAAATTCAGATTATATTTTTTCAATTTGAAACTGATCCGAAAAGTCTACTCTAGGTCCGCTTTTCATCTTCTATTTTTTCAATCCACGAGTTTTTCAAAATGCTTCCACAATCAAAACTTTAATCATACCACGCTCTAATTAATTCGCATTTGAGTTGGGTAAGAACACCAGAGCGGCAAAATTCTCTCTACCAAACGCAACTACATGTTCTATGATTCATATTCGAGACCTTAAGTTAAACTAAAACAACCTCTTTCTAGTTGAATTGTTGCATCATCACACTCAAGTCTCAACTACCTCTTACTTTGGTTAATTGATTATTAATTACTATTGAAGGTGCAGCAAAAATTAAATGATCGGATAAAATTTTAATTGTTGTTAATAGTCGTCTCTCCATTTATTGACTATTCATAAATATCGTTGCTAGCATTCATTTGTAATATGTTTATCCATTGATGGTTGGAGGCTTGGAGCTGCACATATGAACTCCAACGTAATAACTTAAACTCATACTCCCTCCGTCCCAAAATGAATGTCATGTTTTCATTTTTTTTGCAAAAATTAAGGATTACCAGATAATTTAAAGTGTTTTCAATATTACCCTCACTTTCCCTCCTACACCCCATGTGCTGTTCAAATTAGGTTTTCCTTTAGTACATAAGTGATAAGAGTAATATGAAAACATAATAATATAATAACCTAAAAATAGAAACAAGACACTCATTTTGGAACAAAAAATTTAGTCAAACAGGACACTCATTTTGAGACGGAGGGAATAATAGATATTGAGTCTAGTGTTTGCAATTTTGCATTAACTCAAGTATAATGATCAGAAAATTAAGTAGTAATGCCCGTGAATTCTATTTTTAGGAGGAAGTGACAACACTTATGAAAGTTGAAGAAAGTTTGCAATTCATAAGGGATTGACTCGAGGTCTCAGCCGGTCGCGAACAATAAAAAGGGTTCTTCCAGTAACTTTATTAAGTAACTGACACAATAATACAGTATACAAATATATATCATTCGTCTTCGAGGTGACTCAAACATGAGACCTCATGTAAACCACTTGGTCAATAAGACGATATGGTTCTTTAAATCTGTAACTCCAAACCATATGTTGCCAAAATTTAATTGAGGCACAAAATGTGTCTTTCTAATCAGTGGTAGCCAACTATGGCCCAACCTGGCTTACAAACAATGGGCAGAACTCACATCATGTTGTTTATGGCTACAAATCATGATCTACTAAACTGGCAAAAATAGCTTTTGACAATACTTGCAAGGGAAAAACAGTGCTCATTATGGCAACCAAATAGACAAAAAAAAGCTCCACATTGATTTCACCAAGATCTCCAACTATGTACAAATTACATTTATTATTTTGGTGGCAAAACTTACCTTGCATGGCACTTGTCAATTGCTCACCAAACCAAAGTCTCCACAGTCCAAATGAAATGAACTGGTCAATACAGGAAGGCCAAGTCCACAGATTAGATGCCATCTTTTTTGTAACAAGTCAATGCCTCTGGTTTTGTCTTCTTCTCTCAACCATATTTGAATAATCAAAATCACCAATATTTTGAAAAATAAGTTTAAACAGAGAGACCAAAGTCACTGTAGCCAACCACATACCCTTTGGAATCTCTGGTTTTTTCAGTCTATCAAGAAAATTTCCTTGCAAAAGATCACCACCCAACCAGACTATTAAATTATGAATTGCAATCTTGTTTCAGATTAAACAAAGAAAAGAAAAGGAAAATCCCATCTCACCTGCACCATTTTCTTGTGTCTTCAACCTGTGAAAATAGAATCCAAAGCTTCAGTTTTCTGACAATGATTCCCACCAATCTTGAAAATGATGTCACTTCTGATGCCTGCACAGAAAATGATGAATCTAATTCAGTTTCCAAGCCCAAGAAGTTGAGATCAATCAACCTTTCAAGATTGTCGAATTCACAATCCGACACAGCTAGCTCTGAGGAGTCAACACCCTCTGAAATGTCGAGCTGTTCTGATACGAGGAAGGAGAGTTCTCTGGCAAGTCCGTGCTGCTCCGAATCAAGCTCTGGATCAATGGGGCTGAAGAAGAAGTTGGAGATGAAGACAAGGCAAGCAGATGATTCATCGCCAAATTATTTCAAAGCAACGAGCTCTTCTGATGCAAGGAAGCTACAATCTAAGGCAAGTCCTCGTAATTCTGAATCTGGTTCTGATTGCAATGATAAGAACAGAATTGTTTTGAATCAATCAAGCACAAACTTGGGTACTAAATCAATGAAAAGTTTGAGTAGGAAATCTAGCATGAAACCTTTGAGGATTCTAAGAAAAACAGTTAGTTTGAAACCCGAAGGCTCTATAGTTTCTCAATCTCCAGATTTGAGCGTGCATAAAGGGACTTGTTCTTCAGTTCTCAAGGGTTCCAAGTTACCAGATGATGTTGAGATCCAACAGTTAGGAAGTGGAGGTCTAGTCAAGAAAGTTTGCCCTTATAGTTACTGTTCTCTTCACAGCCACAAAAATGAAAATTCACCTCCATTGAAGCGCTTTCTATCTACAAGAAGGCGACAGGTCAAGTCCCAGAAGGTAACAAAACAAGAAAATCATTCCCCTCAAAGAGCAAAACAATCTGGGAATAAGAAGAAAATGGTTAAGAATTGCAATCCTGAGGTTCAAGAAACAGACCATGCTGGAGCAAAACCCAAGTCGAAGGAGGAGGACACTGTTGTATCCAATCTTGATAGTGATTTGAATGGTGAGTCTGAAATCCGAATCTTGGAAGATGTTAGTAACGCATTGCAGGAACCATCTGCGGCCATTATTGAGGAAAGGAAGAGAGATTCTGCAGCAGACAATGGAGGGTTTCCTCAGCTTGATCCACAAAGCGGTACTGATGAAGAGAGCAATGCCCAATTAGAAAAACAGAACTACTCCAGCTTGTGGAGCCTGATATATCAGCATATGGCATCGGACACTGCTTCAACGGATGGATCCAGTCAGGGCATTTCAACAGCTGATAAGGATAAGTGTGCAGAAGTTCATGATGCAGGCAACAAAGAGATTGAACTCAACCAAACAGATGCAATTAAACTTGTACAAGAAGCCATCAATGCCATTCTTTTTCCAGAAACCCAAGAACATTCATTTGATGAACAATCAATCACTGGTGACACAATTTCCAACCAGGAGCGGTCTGAAAAGCATCGCGGTGAAGATGAGGAATTGAGCATTTCAACCGCCAGAGATCTTGGCAAAGAAAATGTTGGAGAAGCTGATAGAAAAGAAGTGGATTGCAAAATGCAACAAGATCAAGAGATCTTGCTCGGACTAAAAAATAGTGTTGTCCCTGGTGAAGAGAAAAGCAAATCCAAGCAGATGGCATCCAAGAGGTGGAGCAACCTGAAAAAAGTGATCCTGATGAAGAGATTTGTCAAGGCGCTTGAAAGAATGAGGAACTTCAACCCACAAAAGCCACAATATCTACCATTGGAGCCTGACCCAGAGGCAGAAAAAGTTAATCTGAGGCGCCAAATGATGGAAGAGAAAAAGAATGCAGAGGAATGGATGCTTGACTATGCACTTCGGCAGGTTATTTCCAAACTAGCTCCAGTTCAGAAAAAAAGAGTAGCGTTGCTCGTAAATGCTTTTGAAACAATCGTTCCACCAGCTGAAATTGCAACTCCTCGCTTAAGGCCCAACCTGGGGGCTTCCACTCCTGTAGATCCTGCTCAAGCATGTACTGGTTCCTCAAAGCAGAGTGCTGGGGCAGCAGAGACAGAAAACAATGATGGAAACCTGAATGACAAGTTGCATGACCAGACTTCCTCTGATGTAAGTACTAAAATACATCAAGATCAGGTCAGTGATTCGCTTCAAACAGAACATCACAATCAACTTGTATTCCCAGAGATCAAAGAAACTTCAGGATGCTGCATGGAAGCAGAACCAGAAGCCAGAGATGCAGATCAGATTATCAGAGTCAATCTTGACAATGGAGGTGATAAATACATCTGTACTGATGATCAATATGATATCATTAGTTCTTGTTTCCCAGAGCCAAAAAATTCTGCATCACTTGATAAGCACACCTTGAAGCCTGATGATACTACAAGCACCTATCATGAGAATGTTCCAGAGCTACAAATCTCTCGAGCAATAATCTCAAATCTTACTGTATCCTGCAATGGAGATGCTGATTCAAACAGAAAATTCATGGAAAGCACTGGCATGAACAGTCAGTTTGATGAGTCTGGAAGCTCCACCCCTGAAAACAAGGGATCATCAGCAAGTAACAATGTGGTCTCTTCACCTTCTGTTCTTCAGACATTGGAGCCTACAACAGCGAGTTACAAAATGAATGCAGAAGCAAAGCCAGCAAATAAGGTCTTCC
Organism: Pelargonium nanum; assembly: GCA_036897485.1. Taxonomy (NCBI): domain Eukaryota; kingdom Viridiplantae; phylum Streptophyta; class Magnoliopsida; order Geraniales; family Geraniaceae; genus Pelargonium; species Pelargonium nanum. The sequence continues at coordinate 46,395 of JAYMTF010000044.1, forward strand.
CAGAGTTCTCGCCTGGAGAATCTGACCCTGATTGCAGCACTGCTACGCCTCCTGAGACCCCGTCAGAAAAGCAGAATTACTCTAGGCTCTGGAGCTTGGTATATAAGCATATGGCATCAGGAGTCTCTGTTACAGATGGAACTCAACCTCCCGATGAAGCAGGGAAGAAAGACAAAGTAGATGATGTTGAATCAATCCCTTCTGGTTCTCAGCAAGATCTCTCTGAAACAGTTTGTGATATGAGAAGGGAAAATGACAAGGCAGATAAGCAAAAGAATAAACTCCAGGAGGAAGCTGTAAAGCTGGTACAAGAAGCTATTGATCAAATACTGCTCCCAGAAGTTGAAGATCACTTTTCTGATGATCAATCAGTCAGCAGTGATACAACTCCAAAGCAAGAGCTCGTAGAAAAGAACCGTGGATGGAAGGAGCTTTTCATCTCAACTTCCATTGTTCCCGTCAAAGATACCGACAGAGACCCAGACAAAATGGATGTAGAATACAGTACAGTACCAGATCCTGGAGAAGCATTGCACATTTCCAAAAACCTCGCTGAACAAGGGGAAAAAATTGCATCAAAGGAGGGAAACAAATCCAACATGCCAGCACCAAAGAGATGGAGCAATCTCAAAAAAGTGATCCTCCTTAAGAGATTTGTCAAGGCTTTGGAAAAGGTTAGAAAACTCAATCCACAGGAGCCACGATATCTCTCTTTAGAGCCTAATACAGAAACAGAAAAGGTTAATCTAAAGCATCAAGAAAATGAAGGGAGAAAAAATGCAGAGGAATGGATGCTCGATTATGCGATTCAACAGGTTGTTACAAAACTAACTCCAGCACGGAAAAAAAAGGTACAACTGCTTGTGGAAGCCTTTGAAACAGTCACTCCCTCTATGGAAACTGAAACTTACCAGAGGCGCAACACAGCAGCTTCTCCTCATGGACATTCATTCAAGTCTCTGCTTGGTCACTAAGGTAAGCGTGCTGTCTCAGTTTTTCCTTAGCATTTACCTATACAACAGTTAAGCAGAAAACCTTATATAGCTATATGTATAAGCCAATCCCATCAGAAAAGAAAGGAGATTTTTTTCAGACACAAACATAAGAAAAACTTGTGGAGGACAAACTTAATACCCAATTCATGAATTTCCTTAAGTGGTAGCAGATGATGGCATTTTATTAAAGATGTGTCTAGAATTTTAAATGAATATATCTATTCTGGAGTCTCATCTGGTCCTTATAATACATGTGCAGAGAATGCAACAAGAAGCAGATACAGAGGTTTTAAAAGCTTCAGAATGATCATACATGAAGGCTGTTGCAACATGACTGAGCAGGGATGTCCTTCACAGAAGCTAAGTTGAAAAACCAGTTTTTTGTTCATTGTGTCCTATAGGGGAGGGTAGAGCATAGCAGATTCATACAAGTTGTCATTTGATGGATATTTGAATATCCAAAGAATTTTTTTTTCTACTAGATTCAGCATTTGGTACAAGTATGTTAGTATAGTATAATGAAGAAGAGGTTATCTGCTGTCATTTATTAGATGGCATACCAGTGGCATACCAGTAGCTGGTACGAATATATATATTCAACTCTCTGATCATCTTAGAGTGATAATAGTAGAGTAAATTCATATCATGCCACTTTTCTGTTCATGCATTAAGAAAAGTAAAGATCAATCTTAATGTAGAACTTGGAATTCTTAAAATAAATTAAAACTCAATGCATGAATTAATGACATTACAAGTGAAGATCATCATTATTTTAATGAAACAAATTGATTTGTAACTTCGTACAACGGAAATAGAACACTCAAATTGTCCAAAAGTTTAAGTTTGTCCAATTGTCCTTAGTAGCCTGCAGATGCTTCAATTTTATTTTTGCACCTATAATTGCATACAAATAATTTTTCAAATTCCTGTATTTGGAAATTCACCCCTACTTTAAAATATCCATGCAGTGAGATCTTATATACATGTGATTTTACAAGCAATTCAACCAAAATTTGAACAAAAATCATGTTTAAACATAAGTAAAAAGATACTATAAATTGGACCAGTGGCTGTGATATTAGAACTTTATCTACTTGTATGAACATAGAGGAACAAGTGACTGCTTGTGTTTTAGTCATGGGCAAACAATACTTATTTTACAAAGATTCAACACAATGAAAACTTAATGCCTTCAAGGCGCATGTCAGAAGTATAAACATAACATGTTATCCCTACTAAACCGTGACATTAAACATATCTGTTTTGTGAGCTTAGAATAGAGTGGAATCTGAGGCTTAAGTGATCAGTTTGTTAATAAGGGAAGCAATGGTCCTTGTTCTTATGATCGTTCCAAAAGAGAAGATCAGAGAAGCTAAATGAACGCTGTGAACACTACACTGCAAGGCACGTAGAGGTGCTTCAGTGAAAGAAAAATAAAATCAGTGTGGTGTATGAGTCTGCGAGAAACAAGCTAGTAGAAGAATGGTTAGTGCAGCTCAAAGGGTTTGACTAAATCAAGAGACAGAAGACAGTGATCAATTCTTCAGTCATATCATATAAATAACAAGGGGTTCAAGCACTGTTTACTCGATTCAGAACTTTAATATACAAGGAGTAAAGAAGCCCATTGTCACGGCCCATGAGAACCAGTCCCAAACTCCCATCCTGCAGGGAAGGGGGCAACTTTTTCCTTAGACGCCAAGCTCAAATCACACTGCTAGAGCAATTCAAAGGTCATAACACAAGTATATAACAAACAAACAAACAAAAATACAGAAAACTGAACTGTTTATGTTATATAGATAAATACAATGTCAACTAGAGAGAAATGAGAGTAACGTTCATTTATGTTAAAATGTAAATACAATGAGAGCTATATGCATAATGCACCACTAGGATATGCACTACAAGAATTCCATCAATAAGAAAAAACAAGCTAAAATACAAAACCTAGCATAGATATAAGAATCACAAACAACCTACCTAGGACATTTCATTGGATCTGAGGCAAATCAAGTGTTTGGAATTTGGATTTGACTCAAATCCAATAAAATTCAAAAATTAAACATCATATTTGTATTTGAAATACAATATTTCAAATTTCAAATCAAATCCTAATTCCACAACCTTAGTGAATTCAATACTTAGCTGCCTAGATTCACGGGTAAAAAATAAAGGTTTAATTTTAGCAGGTACTGATCCATATTTCGAAAATCTAGGGTTTTAAAATCCAGACCCCTAACAAACAGCCATCAAGTTGTGGTGCCAAACTCCGGTTCTTCTGATTACGCAGACTTGAAAGAAATGATCAAGAAGCAGAGCAAATCACATGAAATCAGAAAATAGAATAAAAGCAAACCAATTTTTAAAGTCACAAGGAGCAATGAAAGAGACCAAACCATACTAAATACAGTATATGCGTCAAGATAAAATCAGCGGATGTTGGATTGGTTGGGACTTGGGAGTATTATTTTGGCTTATCTGAGCAACTTCCATTTCCACTCGGGAGATTTTATTTTTCTTTCCAGTTTTGACGCGAAATTTATTTACTTAATTCTTTTATTTTTCATGTACTTCCTCTCATTTTCGGTTTTGAAAAAGGTTCAAAATGGTTCTGAACTATTCAGTTCGTGTCATTTTGGTCCATGAATTATCAAACGTCTCTTTTTAGTCCAAACGTTTTCGAAAATCGAGCTCTTTCAAAACATTCCGTCAAATTTGTTAACGAAACCGTTAAAATTACAATTAAATAAATAATATTTTAAATTGGCACGTTTGATAGTTGAGGGACTAAAATAGCACGAACTGAATAGTTTAAGGACTAAAAATGGCACGAACTAGATAGTTCAGGGACTAATTTGGACCTTTTTTCTAATATTAATCATTGTCACGTCATCAATTTAATATTAAAAAAATATTTTTTAATGCAATTTTAACGGTACTGTCAGTGAATTTGACAGAATGTCCTTACACAGCTCGATTTTCGGAAACGTTTGGACTAAATTGGCACTTTCGCTTATTTTTGGATTAAAATGACACGTTTGATAGTTTAGGTTCAAAATAGTACGAACTGGATAGTTCATGTACCATTTTAAACTTTTTTCCTTTTAGCTTTCACCAAAACGGTTTGTGTTAAATTTGAATATAGTGGCATGTTCTCGTTTGATCTGACTAAGCTTGAGAATAAACGTTGCTAATATTTTTGTATTCTCATGAAATATTTGGTGAAGTATAATATTTAATTTAATGGAGGTGCGACGGCCGAGAAGTTGACTCAAACGGCAAATGAGGCATGCTCCAAACTTGTTGAGTATTTTATGCAAATGATTAACTTATAATCTCTGCCTTAATTGGGCCTCCAAGCGATCATGCATGTTGGTTGCCTTCAATCAACATAGCACCGTCACACACCATACCTAAATAAATAACCCTTTGTTGCTTATATTATTCAATAAATAGGGATCGTCGTGTACTAATTAGTGACTGTCAATGTTTTTGCTGAGTTATTTATTTTGATTCCTTTAGACTATTTTCGAGTTCTTAATATATTTTCTAAAGATTCTTTGGGAGTGGCAATTTGTGTTTGTATCATATAAATTTATTATCTTGTTAAATGAGCCGACTTGAATCACATTTAATAGTTTAATTAGTTAAGTTATACGACGTGAACATACTTTATTTATGAGTAAATTGACATGACATTGTACACTCACATATTTAAATAATTGAGTTCAATTACACGACATGAAAACATTTACATTTTTAGATCAATAAATGAGATACACAATTGTTTTTAACCTATTTAATTAAACAAGTTAAACAATTTCAATTTAAACACAATCGGATTATTTGATGAGTTGAGTTAGTCAACTAAAAATATTTATGTCGTGCTATCGATCATGGGTGACAATATATGTGTGAATGTCAAATCATTTGTTTATCGATAAAAATGAATTTAGAGTTATTAAAATGTTACGTAAATTCATCTAATGTTATTCATAATTTTGTGAGTTACAAAATATTTGGTAAAAATTTGGGCAATACCATTACTCCAAATTCATGAAATATGAACCAAAAGAGTAAAACAGGATGCTGAGAGCACAAGGGGCCCACAGATAGGTGTATTTACCGAAAAAACATACATGGAAACAACAAATGAGAGGCTAGGCCTGGCCTGGCCCACTGTAATTTATTACGTAGACACGGACGGCCCATAGTGAAATATCATGTCAACGCGCATGCCGATGGCATTATAGTAAATAAATCACTATAACAAGCTTGGCCTTGCGCAACACACCACAGCCTCAAATTGCACGTCACCTCTCACAAGACAACACTACAATCAAACCGACCTTTGTTTCCTTCTCCTCCAAATCCTCCATAAATACAAACATCCCCAACTACCAAACACACAAAAACAAACACACACAATACTAATATTTGCTCACTAGCTAGCATTCGATTCATGGCCGGTCTCCAATACAGCTTCTTCCCCACCGATTTCTTCTACCCTCGCCCCCAAACCGCCACCGTCGACGCCGCCTCCGCCGCTACCCGCACGGCGGCTCTTCCCGTTGGGAAAAGAGACGTAGCTGCAGATCAGGATCTCCAGAATGTCTCTGTCTCTACAAAGAATCTGCCAATTGCGAAGACTAGTAATTCCTCAACGATGACTACTACACAAGCCAAAGCTGCGTCCAATATGGCTCCAATTCTCAAGCAACAATCCAACAAGATCGATTCTGTTTGGTACTAGCTATCTCGATCGTGAACAGAATCCATTCAGAATCTTCTTCTTAATTAGCTTCTAAGTTTTTTTTTTTTGAAACAAGCTTCTAATTAGTTAGTTATATAAAAATATATAGATTTCGAGGTGTATGGATCATGTAATATATAAATCAATTTTCGTGGTTTGTGTATCAGTATGTTTTTGAGTAATGAATTGTATAATCAAGTTAGTGTTTATTGCTACTATCGAATCGACCATGATTGATGTCAACTTTGTATATATTATACTATTTCAGTGCCGGGTGATTTTTAAAAACATTACTTAAACTAGATCCACATTTTGTGGGGTCAAATATTAATTTAATTAGAAAAAATAAAGGGTATATAAACCGAAGATCCGGAAGGGAATTCAAAATATATAATTCAAAATCAAAATGAATTTTCTAGTATAGGAACTAAAGATGGCTACGGTTTCATGAAAGCGAATATTCCTGGAGATATGCTTAATTTATTCCACTTGCGTCAAATTTTTTATTTAGTAAATTAATTTAATAAATGAAAAAAATTATACTCACGTTTTTCATATGATAGCAAACCAGATCACATGCGCAAATATGCGTATATTTACACAGTTCAACTCACCATAAATCTTTTAATTCATATTTTTTGTATTTTGTTTCAATTACGTAGAGAAGTAAAATTTAACAGAATATGCCAAATCATTGCTATAGAAGCTTCCATTTTTCAATGACTTGAGCCCCAAGTCAAAATTCAAGTCAATGCCTCCAAATAATTTTTATGGGCCTGCCTATAACTAAACGTAGAGCCCAAAAGAGCTCTTATTTAGGCCCAATACTATTTCATTGTGTTACTTTTGGATTTGGGCCATTGGGTGGGTTGGCCCATGAAAAGGAACAGTTTCTACTCCTACTTGTAGTCTAAGCGTAGCTAATGAGCAAGACCCAATCGCGGTTTATACAAGTCAGAGGACGGTGAAGCTGAGCGAAAGCATTGTTAGAGAAGCAAAAATGGAGAGGAAAGCAAGTACCAGCTCCAACAAGCTCAACATCGCTATAATCCATCCCGATCTTGGCATTGGTATTTTTATTTTTTATTTTATTGCACTGATATGATTGATTTGTAATCTTTTACCTCAATTAAATTTTTTTTGAATTTTTCTGTGTCGATTCATTGAATTTATGGCTGTAGTCATTAGATTCTGCTTAATTTACATTGTTGAGTTGAATTTTGGAATTTGGTATATATGACGATGGATTCTGAGTTGAGTTGAAACTCTCTGTTAAGTATGAGGCAGTATGTAATTGGGTGCCTTTAGATGCAGAAAGTTCAATTTTTATTTTATATACATATATATATATTGGATATTTGTTTCTGGAGCACTCTGCTCTCTCATACCTATCAATTGGATGGAAATTTCGTATGGTTATTGGTCAAATGCTTCGGATTGACCACAGAGTATATGAACTTTGTTTTGTGAACAGGCTTTGTAATACTGTGTTTTGATGATTCAATGCCAGTATTGGCAGTGAGTTATAAATTTGAGTTCGTTCTATACGGAAAGTATGTTGATTCATAATAGAACTTCTAAGTGACTGTTTTTTTATTGATATATGTCTTATTGTTTTTCTTTCCTCATTAGAAATGAGTTTTGCCCCACGTTGGCTTTTGTGAACAATATAAAACATTTGAGTTCATCACGAGGCAATAGCAACCGTTGAATTCCATTATATTTTTGCAATCTACCTTGTTTTTGGTATCATGATACTCTTTAGCATGTCCTAATTATTTGTGAATTATGCTTTTTGTTCGGTTATCTTTCATATTTATAGGTGGAGCTGAAAGATTAATTGTCGATGCGGCTGTTGAGCTTTCATCACACGGGCACAATGTTCATATTTTTACATCACACCATGACAAAACTAGATGTTTTGAGGAGACTCTTTCCGGTGAGACTACTATTTTATTAGGGCTATTCTATCATCTATTATTTTAATTTTAAAATTATATGAAGTTAGTAACTACTATAATTATAAAGACAAAAGATTTGTTATTGCCTTTTTTCTATGTGGATTTTAATGTTAGTTTGTTTACCACATTCCGAAAAGATTTGCCTTATAGCTGCAACTAAAACTATATACTAGTTTTCTTTGCATGCAAATCAATATGGTTAAAGAAGTTTAGTGTGGACACATGCTCTCAGAAAATTGTTTAAACTCTAGACTCAATAATCTCACGATATATCATTTGGTAGAATAGCTGCCTAGCTGGGACCATTGGTTAATATAAGGTGTTAAATTGTGGGGTTTTCAGAAATAAGTTGAAGCAAGAGAGAACCACCGAATAATTGAATACTGCATATTCAGTTGTGCACTTGTTTTCTTATTCTAGCTTAATCTTGTTGCAAAATGCAACCAACCAGAGTTGGAAGACATTCTTCTGCCAAGTCATTAGTCTTAATCTCAAAACTCAATTTTACATGACACTGTTTCTTATGCTATGTGTTGAGAGGATTGCTTGTGATTTTGTTCAATCCAGTGTCCATTTTCTAGGCATTCTATCCAATAACAAAGGGAAGAGAAAATTATGTCCTTATGAGTAATGAACATGGTAGAAACTTTCCCTTTGAATCAACTTCTTAACATTCTGCATTTTTCTCTATTACAGTGATCCTCAACATGTATGACATACCATATTGATGTCAATGGCTGTGCAGGTATATTTCCGGTAACGGTGTATGGTGGTTTCTTGCCCCGACATATTTTCTATCGGTTCCATGCCATATGTGCATATATGCGGTGCATTTTTGTTGCTCTCTGTATGCTGTTCATGTGGCCATCATTTGATGTGATACTGGCAGATCAGGTTTCTGCTGTCATTCCATTGTTGAAACTGAAGAAACCTGCAAAGGTACCTGCTCTCAAAGATCTGCTACTCAAAAGTTTATGGTTTCCTGATTGTTTCACGCGCTAAATCTTCTTACAGGTTGTATTCTATTGTCACTTTCCGGATATGTTGCTTGCTCAACGTACAACTATCCTTAGGAGGATATACAGGACACCTATTGACTTCATAGAAGAATTAACAACTGGTTTGGTTCCATGTCCTTGCTTTCTTATCTCAGTATAAGGAATCTTATGCATCTCTATCATATTTCTTACTTTGAGATTTTCCTTTGCTACCATTTTTTATGTGATTCCTTTGGAACATTCAGGGATGGCGGATTTAATCCTTGTCAACAGCAAATTTACTGCATCTACTTTTGCAAAGACATTCAAGCGTCTTGATGCGCAACAAATTCGACCAGCTGTTCTCTACCCAGCAGTCAATGTGGATCAGTTTGACGTACCCCATTCTTCTAAGTAACGAACATGTTTGTATATATCTTGTTGTCCCAAGCTTTTAGTAATGCTATTAAAATTCCATGCGCAATTATCTGTTTGACTATATTGACTCTTTCCCATGTGTTTACTTTCTCATTCGTGTATGCTTATTTTGTATAGATTGAATTTCCTATCAATCAACCGTTTTGAGAGAAAAAAGAACATAGATTTAGCAATTTCAGCCTTTGCTATAATGCTTCACACCCTTGAAAGAGATGCTGTTCAGGGCCAAAATCTGTCTGATGCTACCCTGACTATTGCAGGCAAGTATACCCTTTTTCTTATCATTTTCTGGTGCAACAATTGATATTAAATTTGTACTGTTTTGAGGTGCATACTTTTATATGTTTTATCTGCGGAGGGTGCTTATGCTATGACATTTGTGGCTGCTGAAATGTGTAGCGTGTCTTGCATTGGTAGCATTGTATGTCCCTATTCATGTCGGGATGCTACATGCACATGGAAATCAAATTAGTGCTATGCTAGTGGTGTATGCAAATATTTATAATTCAGTTTCCAATTTAGCTACATATCTTCATTAGTATTATGGAGTATTTATGCTCTTCCCTTGAAATGGGCAATTCAGACTTTAAGTGCCCATGCCACATTAGTCATTATTGAGAAACCAATACTATTATGTGTAGCCAATAAAATTAGGGTACTTCACTATTGCTTCTGACATATCAATGCTATATTGGTGCATGTTTATTTTGTTGAAGCTTGCATGGTTTTATTGAAGGCAAGTTTTAAAGTCCTACTGTTTCAGGAGGCTTTGATAAACGCCTTAGAGAAAATGTTGAGTATTTGGAGGAGCTTAAAAGCTTAGCAGAAAGGTTAGAAGTATCTCATCGAGTTTCCTTTATCACTTCCTGCTCAACAGCTGAAAGAAACACACTTCTATCTCAATGCCTATGCGTCCTTTATACACCAAAGGTTCATAACAATCTAATAATCTTGAAATCAATGAAATTTGTAGAAAGATTTATAAACTGTTAATATTCTACTGATACAGGATGAGCACTTCGGCATTGTTCCGCTGGAAGCAATGGCAGCTCGTAAACCTGTTATTGCTTGCAACAGTGGGGGACCAGTTGAAACGGTAAAGAATGGCGTGACAGGATTTCTTTGCGAACCTACACCACAAGGTTTTTCTATGGCTATGGCTATGCTTATTCAAGAACCTGAAATGGCAGAGAGAATGGGTCAGAAGTCCTGGCAGCATGTCAGCGATTCATTCTCAACAAAGATTTTTGGCCAGCGTTTGAATCAGTATCTTGTTGATGTTGTGCGCCGGAGAAGAAGTAATAATGGTAGTGAACATAGCTCATAAACTTGTGTTGTCAAAGTTGTTAAGAGAAGGATCATTTCATTAGTATAGAAATATCAAATGTGTTCTGAAGCTAACAGTGGTTTATGAAGGACCTCAATGACATTTCAAGTGTTTGCAGAATTTGAAGGCTAGGTATTATGTATTGTTGATTTATATTCATTTCCTCTTTACCTTATACTGGCAGAAATAACTCCTTGCTCTACGTTGTACTTGGAGTCTGTACTAATGCTATGATGCTTGAAAAAATCTTATGTAATTCGGTCTCTACGAAGCCTACGGTTCAAATCTCTCCCAATTTCGGTACCATAATACGAGATCTGAGCCCTTTAGAGCAGGTGTAGGACGAAAGTGAGCCCTTTAGAGCATGTGTCCATAACACAACAGGTGCTCTGATGTCTTTTTGACCTTGGGTCAAAGGGACACATTATTCTGCATGTTATAATCAGTTCTGATGATATTCCATTTCATTTCAACTATTGATTTCAAACTAATTCTTTATTTAACAATTGATTTCATTTTAGCTATAACAATAAGCCCAAGCAGAACAAAGCAATATCATCAGGTAGAATACTGCAGACATAGAAAAAAAAAGTTTTGATTTTTATCAGCAAATAATAACACTACACAATTAACAATATAAGAATGGTGAAATATAATGGTTGAATTGCATATTGAACAGCCTATAACAAAAACTAGAAAATAAAACAATTACCACATTTGCATTCTGACTAGAAACTAAAAACAAAAATAACATTTCCTAGTTAAATTGTGCAAAAGCCCAATTGAAAGAAAGAATGTAATGTGGAATTAATCTTGCCTAGTATCAATGATAGCTGAACATCTTACACATAACTCTAAAAAAATTATCTATGCAGCACATTTGAAGTTGAGGCTCAGTGTGTGGTGTTGCATGCAAGAACTGCATCATAGCAGAGGTGCCAGTACTCTTTACAGGGGATAAACATCCATGGCATTGTTGAAGGAAGACCAGTCTCCAGGGTACATGCCATTCTGAAAATAAATATATGCATTTTCAGATGATGTTAAAATCAAAACCAGTAAATACAAAATTCAAAACTTATAAGTAGGTGAAAATGGATTGATAGTCATACAGATGGAGAAAAAGGCTACAGACCTTCTACCAGTGAGAACTCCATAGGCCGATGTAGCAACGTATGAACCAGACACTCCACAAAAAACATTTCTATAGTGCGGCGAGACAGTTTGTCCTGAAGTATAATTTGTCAGTGTATTAGCACAACAAATAACATTAAAAAAAAAAAACAATGCAGAGCACCAAAAGAGATCCTGTACATGGCAATGGTCTGTTTTCACAATTGAATCTAAAGTCAATCATTGAAATATAAGTGACATGATACCACAAAAATAAAAATAAAAGGCTGCCCACTTTAAGAAAAATTGAAACTTTGAGGCATGGATAACAAAGATATTTTCAAGTATTAAACTGTTCAGTTTACAACTTTAAAATATAATCATAATGATGAAGATTCAAGTATTAATAGTTAAAATACAAAGCTGACTGAACCACATTTGTCCAAGATTTGCCGTTTTTTTTTTTTTTTTGGACAAAGAGCTTACTACTAACCTAAGAAAATATATCCTCTACCATCAGAGTGATGACATGAAAGTTCCTCGGAACCTATGTTGATGCATTAAGATTATATTCTATCCATTTAAGAAAAATATTGTGACCAGCATGAAACACCAACTCAACCTTCATGGTTAAATAATAGCAAGTTTTTTTTTCCTAGCCAGCAACAAATTACAGAAACTGATCAGAATTATGCAACCAATGGGACGTTCCTGACGGATAAAATGGTAAGCATGTAGGATAGGTAAAACTAACCCCTAGCAATATATAACCATAATAACCAAAAGAGTTTTCATGAATATTCAAGGCCTAACCTAAACTCAACATGTTGCTGTGAAGAAATGAAACCAGGACGGTAGATTTCTTTATGCTTTTCTCCTTTTTCAGTGATTTTTCAGACAGTGATCCACTATCACAATAGACCTCCGATGCATCAAATGTGCTACTATAACAAGAAAGAACTTCAAACCATATTCCAGAGGGAAATCTTCTTCGCCTCACCAACCAGAGGAACATTTTAATATAAGGCGTAGCATGGATTATGGATATAGCAGCCTCAATAAAACAACAGATAAAGCTGATGGCTGAGTTCATAATGGTGAAGAAAATGTAGAAAACCGAAGTGGTTGGTAACAGAAGCAACAACAGTGTGAACAGAAGAGATCCAACAACATGCTGCTTCACCGTATAGTCATAACTATCCAATCTCTGACGAAGAGGATTCCACTTTCGACCCCTGCCAATAACCCAGCAAATCCATGAGCAGTTTGAAATGAGGGAACAACAGTATCATTTTTGTATGATATAATTTACTTTGATTCTAGCCAACCATACAATATATGACCTAGCACGGAAACGAAGTAAAGATTTATTCCATGAATATATATCTTCAAAAGAGTATCAAAGCATACCCAGTCAAATAGGATCTGTTAAGGTACCAAGTAGTCTCATTAACCAAACCAAAAGGAATTCATCATATCATTATTACCGTGAACTGCATTTGTTGTATTGTAATTTGGAAACTGAGCCTCTTCAAAACACCAAGCCTATCTTATTTGAAAAGAAAAAAAAAAACTTTATTCTGAAGTTGAGCAATCAAAAAGCATTCTTATAAATATGTGCCTAACTAACTCCGAACTTTGGGCTTCATTTTTTCATTATCTTGCTTAACAACGAGTTATTCTTTAACAAGTTCAGCAGTACGGAATACGGGAGCTCAGACTCTGACAAAACGTTGAGAATAAAAGTTGAATACATAACATTTAATGTCTCTCTTTCTGCAAAGTAATTTACGGTCATCATAATTGCAAGTATAAAGTCAGGCACCAAAGCAATATTACATTTAGGAACAGAATGCATTCTTAAATTTGTCAATTATTATTATATTTTAATTTATATGATGTTCATCTTTTAAAAAACCATAATAAACTGATACTGAATAGTATTGGCAAAGTAATACATACAAGGCAGATTCACATTGATTGGTATCAAAATTTACGTTCCAAGCAATAAAGTCTTCAGAAAGGTTCACAAGTAAAGAATATTATAAAGTCATTGAAAAGTGTTACCCAAAGAGGCGCCACAAGGCTGCTAATGCCTGTATCTGCACTGAATACAAGAGTGATATCAACCAGTGAAGAGTTGACACATGTAACGTTGCAAATCTAATCATGTCTACGATCATAGCAGCAGGAACTGTCACCCCCAGAAGAATTCCCAATATAGCAATTCCCTTGATGAAATAAATAAAGAGAAAATCCACAAATGTCCAGAGTGTAGACCAAATTTGTATAGCATTCAGAGAAATCATGCCTAGGACTCCTGCTAGTTCATTGTTCAATTTGAAACCTGCAGGGACTCCCATCAACCATACACAGCCCGAGCGTAGCAGATTGTTTGTTATGTCATTGACTAGGTTCAATACCAATGAGCAATCAGATTCTATATAATATAAGAGTGCAAAGCCCAACAAGTTCCCCAGTAGAATATCAACAGCTAAACTTGACCACACAGAATGCTTATGCAGAGCAATTTTCTCAGCATATTCAACACATGACAGAGACCTAACCAAAAGAAAGAGAAAATATTCAGCTGATGAAGGAAAAACAAAAAGAACCTGTACCAGAAACTGAATATAGCAGCATAGACACATCAGCACATAAACGCACAATTGAAAGGGACTGAATGCACAGAGAACATATCAAAAGATCATGAACCCAAGTTGATCTGGACAGAGCTTCTAACAAGAAGGTGGAATTTGCATTAATTAAGTTGCCATTCTTTACTGCAGGCATACTAAACAACATTAAGGTCAAAGAAGGGAAGTGGACGAAATCAGGACATTTTATAGCATAAAATTCAAGTTTACTAAAAAAAACTGAAACTTCATAAATTGAATGCATTGAATATTATGTTGGAATAAATTACAGCTCCTCGGGGATTATGCCTTGCATTACATGGCATTTAAGAACTAATGAATTTAAGATTTCCTACTTATTCTACAAATACACTTTTTCCATACCTGAAACCATTCTCTGTAAGGAAGACAGGCCAATACAAGATCTGACTGGAGCAGATTTGGATGTTTATGCATGTAGTTCTGAATATCTTTAGATATGTAATGCATATCCATGACCGTGAAGCATAACTGAAGAAGCTGTGGAGTAACTGGAGAACAATATAGAATAAAGTAGACAATGAAGCCAAGATAAATGCCAATATTCGACATATGAAGGCAAGAAACCTGAAAAGCCAAGCCCTTTGGTGTTAAAAATGGTTAATCATTACGGATAGAAGGGTACGGAAAAAGTATAGAAGAGAATACTTGTAGAAAAGTGAAAAGTGAGAAAACGGTCTCCTGGAGCCCACATGTCTATCAAAAATTACTGTAGCAGCAGTTACACTGTTGATTGCCAGAATCACCGTATCCTGTAGATAGAGATTGGGGAAGTAAACAACAAATAGCCAAAGGTTTAATAGTACAAAGGAAAAGAATTCTATGATTTCTATTACCAATCCAATGAGTGGCTGCTTTTGGTGAAGTTTGTTAACCCACATTGGTTTCTTGAGAGGAGCTTCTGCCATCTGAGAAGAACTCCGAAGACCCAGAGAGAAATGGTGAACACCATAGGTAGGAGTTTCATAAATGACAACCTAAATTTGTTAAAACATAAGGCAGGAGTTTACTCACAACTAACAAAAAAAGAATAAGAGAAGCATATGTAGTAGTAGTGACCATGACTTACATACGTGGACATCACACTGAGGCACTATTTGATGGTTCCAATGAATATGATGCACCTTAGGAATCCAATAAATATCTTTACAATACTGTTCATACGGATGATACACAAACTGGATCCAGTTACTACATCCAATAGAAGCTTGCTTGTATTGTTCTAGTAATCCATCCAGTTTGTTGCAGCCACAACTCCAAACATTGCTTTCTCTAAACCTATCCTTCCTATTGTGCACCAAAGCATTGGCACTGGTGGACAAATGTCTTCTAGCATCAGCATCTCCTTTCTTTACAACCTTCAGCAATGGACCATTATCATTGAGATTTGCAGCACACTGACCCAGAAGAGAGAATATTGATTTATCATGTAGAAATACTGGCATCTTCCCATTTACATCCTGGAGGATCTCCTGACAAAGCATATAAAACAGAGTATAATATACAAACTTACTTTTGTTCTCAACAGCCAATTAAAACCAGAAAGTCATTGGTTTCCATATAATTGGAATGATCTTTGTTCTCGAGTTATTGTCCACCCCAATAATTAGAAGCAAGGATTTTACCATCCACCGACAAAGATACCAAGAATGAGCATACTTGTTGGTTCAGCCATTTATGGAACATATCAATTTGAGCATACTTGTATTAATATAAGGAACCCTTCTTTTGCAAGTTCAATTAAACAAAAGTAATACAACACATTAAATATTAAAATAACGGGGTGAAGTCAAGAAATTAGGAAGTAACACGTGTGCTAATTAAACCACCTAATGGTGTAAATACGTAAAGCAATAACGAGATCACAATTTATACCTCAAGACCAGATTGGCAATTAGAGAGCAAGACTTCATTACAAGCAAAGGCCACAACAATGTCAAGAGAAGCTGGAGAGCATGACATGGACCACCCAAACAACAAATTGGAGGACGAGGGTTCACTCAACGATAGCTGTTTCGGCCACCAAACCCTACATTTTCTTCTCACTTCCATCTCATGATTTGAGCTAATTTCTAGTAGTTGATTGTCACTGGCACCCCTGCAATACACACAGCATCACCACAGTTATCTTAAGCTGTTGCTAAGTCTACAAAAATAAATAACATAATTTTTTTTAAAACAAAAACAAAAACAAAACCGTAAGAAAGACAAACTATACACCTTCAAAGTATCATTTTCTTCGCATTTTCACGGGAAACAAACAGAGTGTTGATTAGAATTAGAATCAAGCAGACGAATTTTGCATAAAAACACGTAATTGGAATTAAAATAGACAGGAACATTGGGAAAATCAAATCAAAACAGAATCACATCGAAAATCAAAACCTGGAATATGATATTCAAATAATATACAGAGAAGTAGAGTGCGCTTAATTGATCAGAGAAGGCACGAAAAAGAGAAGTGGAAAGAGAGCAAGCTCACCAGCAAGAGGAGGAGGAGGAGGAGCAGAAAGGATCGACTCCGCCATTGTTGGATTTAAGAGCAGCGGAGGAGCATTGGCGTCTCGATGCGAAGGAGCAGTGCCGGCCAGAGCTGGGAGAAGGAATTTGTCTACTGTGATGTGAACAAAACAAACAGTGTGTTTTCACGGACCCGAAACGACTTAATTGGGCCCCAATTTTCTGGCCCGGCCCAATCTGAAAATTAGCTTCGTTGGTCTCGTAGCAGAAAAGGCTATTGATTTAGCTGCCTGGGCTGTATTAGCTCCTAGTTCTTTTGGGGCCCGTTTAGTTATAGAAAACAGTTTTCATTTTCTGTTTTCCGTTCTCTATGGAAAACTAGAAAATTTGTTTAATTGAAATGTTTTCAAATTTTTCCAGTTTTCTGTTTTCATTTTTCAATTTCATGCATAAATGAAATTAAATTTTGTATCGGATTCAAATTTATACATATACACACACATTCAAAACTAGTTGTGACGATTCAAATTTCGGATCGGATTTGAAGTTATGTTTCCGAATTCGGATATATAAAATAAATTGAAATCCGATCCGAAAGTAGGTCGGATTAGATGAAATCGAATTTTGAACATTAGTTAAATGTATATGTTCACAACTAAATCTGACAATTCGAAATTCGTATCAGATTCAGATTTATAAATATACACACACACATTCAAAAGTAGTTGTGACGATTCAAATTTTGGATCGAGTTTGAATTAATGTTTTCGAATTCGGATTTATAAATATAAATTCGAATCCGATCCGAAAGGAGGTTGGATTAGATGGAATCAAAATTTTGAATTTTAGTTATATATATACGTTCACAACTAGATGTGACAATTTGAATTTCGTGTCGGATTCAGGTTTATACACACACATATATGTATATATATATATACATGCACACACAAACGTTCAAAACTAGTTGTGACGATTCAAATTTAGCTATTTATTTAAGTTTCAGTTTATTGCAAATAAAAAAAATAAAGTTTCTTTCATATTAAATTTTTTTTATTCATTTCATCATTTACATTATAAAAAAAGTTACTTTCATAGCTATATATATATAGAGAGAGAGAGAGAAGCCAAATATTTATGACTTAGGCTAAGTCAAACCAATAGGATGATGCCAACACATTAAAATTCACTCATACCCACCCAAGTGAATTTGTGGGAGCGGAGCGACCCGCCCGGATCCTGAAATTTTAATGAGGTGTCACTCTCTCATTAATGGCTTAGCCTAAGCCAGGCTTAGGATCCCTAACCTTTATATATATATATATATAAGTGCATGTATTTGACACACTTAAAAATTTCAGCATAATCAGATGTATATTGAGTTCGTGTGCACTAATTCAATACGTTAAATTATCGGATTGTGTTCGTGTCAAACTTCGAGTGTCTGCGGGTTCGGATCCAAGTTACCGCCTCTATATAAATGTAAAGTTATGTTGCATTTTGTTATTGTATAATTTATAACATAAATAAAAATTAGATGGTGGCCCGCGGTTTCAGCGATGCAAAGTTAAATTAATTATAAATTGATAAATAAAAACATTTATGCATAATAGATACTTTGTGAGACATAAAAATGTAAA
>JAYMTF010000045.1:0-64491 GCA_036897485.1 Pelargonium nanum
TAATGGGTTAAATATTGTTTATAGGGGTCATCTGCTTTACAAAAAAGTTCAAAGTATACATGTGAAATGAGTTCAAAGTTCATGGGGGTCATCTGCAATTACCCCTAAAGACATATATAGAGTTAGGTCAAAATAAAACTCTCATGTATCAAAGAGAATCAAGAATCAGAATATGCGAAATGTCGACTGTTTTGTACAACTAAACGGACCCTTATTTGTTATTCTCAATCACATTCCAATTTTTTAAAATCCAAACACTATACCTAATTGTTTTGAGTTTTTTTATTTATTACCTTGAAGATGGGTCTGGGGTTGTGAGATCATGGTAGTGGAATAATGGAGACATCAATTGGCTTCTGGTGTCCATTAATCTGCAGCTGTTCCTATGAGCATTGGCTGTGTGGTACATGCCAAGAATTTGGTGATGGTCTCTTCCTTGCATGGGCCAATTTGCTTGGGATAGTACTGCACAAAATTTATATAAATGTAACAACTTGTGATTTTAATTATGTCAATACAAAAATGAGCAATAAGTTTTCATAATTAGGTAATGAAATTTTACCTTGGCCACAAGCATCAAGCTTCTTGCTTCTGTACATCTGGTAATTGATTGACAACATGAATTGAAATTAAGCAGTGTTAGAGAATTAGAGATACAGAAAAGGATGAACAAAATAATTATTATAAATAACAATTAGTGTGTGTATATATTACATATAATCACCTGTAAATGACTCTTTACATGTGCAATGCTCAGCCCTTTCACATTCATAAGATGAAGAACTAATTTTGGAGTTGCTCCTGCATGCATGTTTCATACAAATTATAAACCAACATATATATTGCATGGTACTAAAGCAAATTAAATTTAATAAAAGAAAAAAGAAGACATACTCTCTTGTCCACCAAGTTTTTCAATAGCTTGAACAAAAGCAAGATGGAGATCATGAGTCCAACGAAGCCTCGGCATCTTTGATCTAACATATTGCCTAACCGATGAACTTATTGTGTTTTTACCATCTGATGAACATGTTCCCTCCTCATCTTCTTCATCAATCAATACTACTTCCTCGTTCAAATCAAATACTGTTGAACACTTTTGTGATGAACTTACTATACAATTGTTAGAGCTGACTTTGGCTTCAATTCTACTTCCATCACTGCAACTCTTGTCTTCATCAGATATATCTACTCTCTCTGCCATTGCTTCTGATATCATAACATTAACTTTCTTCTTCTTCTTCTTGTTCACTTGTTGCTTCTACTTATGAAATAAAGAGGGACAAATTGGAGGGTTAAATTGATATCTAAGGAAATCATAAAATTTTATGAGAAAAATAGGGTGCTTATAATTTACTAAATGGACTTTTATATTTGTTGAATTATGGAAAATTAAGTTTTATTAAAGATTATATAATATAAATCTGCAACTTCAGTGCAACAAAAACAAATATAATTCATCACAATTCACAAGATACACACATGCGGTTCTCTTTTAAAAACAACTTTTAATTTTATACAGAACATTTTTATTATAAGAGCTTGCATACTGATATTTTCTGAAATCTGTAACTCAAATCCACAGCAACCCAGAAAATATTTCCAAATAAATATGGAAGAAAAGATATATAGATTAGTAACGAGATGATACTAATATACAAAACATATAGGGTTTCTATAAACATGAAAGATTATATTATATTTAGTCATAATTTTTCTTGATAGAGGTCACACAAAGAAAGAGAATTCCAAGTTCAGGCAATAGATTTGTAACCTAGAAATAAATAATGAAGATCAAATTAAGAAAGATGACCTTGAAAATTCTATGTAATATGCTGCCCTAACCATGATCTATCCTATAGAAGAATTTTAACTATAATTGCACTAAAAATGTATCTGAAGGTTTATGATCTGCTTTACATAAATTTGGCCAAGCCATATATGTGTGTACTGTGTTATCTCCAAGAGGATACTAAACGTACAAAGAACTTGTATTTGATTTCAAGAACCAAACTAGATGGATCCAAAACTACCAAAAAAGAAAGAAAAACATATCAAAAAAGAAAAGAAATTAAAGATCCATTGTTCAAAACCCAAAATATATATTGATCTGAGCTTACCAAGAAAATCAAAAGTAGCAAGATTTCATGAAGCAGCTTCAAGAACACAATGAATCAAGAGAGAGAGAGAGAGAGAGTTGCAGTTGGGTGACTAGCAAGAGGAATAACATAATATGTGTGGAAATGTCTCTCTTGATTCATATATGTTTATTGGTATTAATTTAAGTGATAGTATTTCAAATATTCTTGGGACCATTTTATAATAATAACAAAATAAAAATATGTCTAGAGGAAGACGATGGTCGGACAGACACAACTTGGTCTTTTATAATCATTGTTTGTAATAAATCACTAATTTTATTATAAATATATGTAAATATCGGTTTCAGATGAGACCAACCTCTCTGACTGTTGAAAATCATAAGACATTTCAAGCCTATTAATTTCTCATTTCCATTCTTCTTTACCTTTTTTCTTAGTTGCAATATGCTTAGAGCTTGCTTAGTAAAACTAGAGTGTGGGAGGTGCCATATAAGCAAAATTTAAAAGATTGCACTAGTTTATTCGATAAAATACATAAAACGGTGACTTAAAGGAAACAAACACTTACAGATCTCCTTTAAGAAGTTGATTCCTGTAAAAGTTCAACGTCTCTTGTGAGATTTTTGATTCATTTAAAGAGAGGAGATAACATCATTTCGCCCTTATAAAATGTATATATATATAAGGTCAACCTGTTTCGTCTGACGTTACTATTATGTGTATTTTTGTCCTCATTACTCAAACGATTAGCCTGCATATACATACATTGATACACACACATAAATGTGTGTGTATATATATATATACACATATATATATATATAATGTTTAGTTCATATATACGAAGGGAAAGGTAGACTGGAGACCTATGTTTATATATCGTTTACATGCATCTTCTTCCTCGAACTCAATCCAAGCATCTGTTTTTATCTTTTGTCTGCAGATCTATATATGTATTTTTAACGCTAAAGATTTGTCTTCTTCTTTAAGTTGATGTTTCCCATAGTTCTTGGTTATGTTGCATATATTCTTTCAACTTGATTTATTGTTGAATATATGTGTGGTGCCACTCGAGACATGTAATATATATATACACACACATGAATTGGAGTCTTTGAGGTCTGACCTACCTGTAGATGGTGGCAGAACCACAATATTACATGGAAAATATATAGATTGTTGGCAGAGTATAGTTGATAAATGTGTATACACACACATATATATATAAAAGTTGAGACCAGTAATAAAGTTTCACATCAAATAAATATGAAATAGATCGATGACTTACATTTATATTCTAGTATTGAAAAATCAACTCATCATGTATATTGCAAACTATTAAAATTCAAGTACGTACGAATTTGTTCATGTTGTCTATCCTAATTAATTTTCCCTTACATGAACAGAACCTTTTGTGTTATAAACATGACAATTCATATTACAAACAAAATGAATTTACAAATGCATAAGCTGGAAATTAAAACAGTTAGAAACTAGGTGTTAAAAAGGCAAAAATAGATTATCACTTGTCTCTCATTGTTAGTTAAACTCTCCCACATTATATTGTCTCTTTACCCTATATATAATCCAAGAATTTACTTTCCAAGGCATCTTGGAGAGAATTTGAACAATTTGTCTTCACATGCATGCATGAGCTATTGAGCTGCAACACACCATTATTTTATCTAGAAATTTCTTTGGGAAGCCAAAGAGGAATCATTTCAAGGATTAGGTTTTGCTACAAGACACTCATATTTGACTATTGGTTTTTGGGTACAGTGACATGTTTCCTAGAGGGAGAAGAAATTAAATGAAGACAAATATTCGAAGGATTAAAATAATTGGGTTTTTTAGTGGGACAAGAGAAGAAAAAAAATTGGGTCTTGTGTGGGTAGGAAAATATGGAATTCTCTTGCCCTACTTACCAATATTATATTTAGGGTTTGTCTTGTATTATGCTTGGGAGTTGACATTTTCATTACTCATAATGGTTCCTTTTTATACCATATGATATAGAGCTTATTTAGGCGCAAACATTACTTAAAACTTTTTTTTTTATAGTAACTGAAAAACTACAAATCGGGGAAACAAATGACGAAGTGACATCAGAAGCTCAAACACTACGTTAGATTAGGAACATTTACAGAGAACTCGAAGACGCGCCGGTCATGCCCGTGCAAGAAGCCCGGCAGAGTGATAGCCCTAGAGGAAAGCCAAGTCCTAACGAGGTTCCAAAGTCAGCATCATTGTCTGTTTTAGCCTTGTATGTGTCACAATTAGTTCAATCATTTTGAATTAATTCTAATTAATTATTAATTAATTAATGTAATTTCTTTAGCTACCAATTTGGCTTTTACTAATTAAATTCTGGTCAAGAAAATACTAATGCACTCGAGGACTCATTCTTAGCTGACGATGAACATCACAATTATGAATTATTCAATCCAAATTAACTTAATTCAGAGACTGAACTGTCTTAACTTGATCATTACTTTAAAGCAAGTGACATCAAAGAATCAAATTTTATTTACTTAATGAAGTAGCACTTGAAGCAGTACTGGCTAATGAATAGTTTCAACAAAAATGGGTATAAATATAGAATTCCATAATTTGTAATGTTATTTGCTATAGAGTGTTGAGCAACTGTGAAATAGACATCTATTTACAAAATTATACCAAGATAGTTTTATGTGCTCAATTCACAGCAATGTATCTAACGAGTGAAATTGGACACCAAGTGTAATAAAAACTTTGAAAAAGTCCTTAAACTTATTTTCTTGTCCTAGAATGCATATTGGCCTTTAAGTTACATAAATTCACATAATGCATTAAGGAATCAGCTTCTTAAAAGAGTTATGCAAGAGCTTACCTTCTTGAGATGTATTTTTTATATTTTCCTTGAACAAGACAGTTCTCTTTTAAGTTTTGTTTATGTGAAATCTCATCTAAGAAGGCACTAGCGTTAACCGAACAAACACGGAACGAACACATAATAAATTCATACTTTTTTCATCCTACAAGTTAGGATGAAATGACATTTTTCTTGATGGAGCTATGGAGTTTAGATCAATATTTCTTTAATTTTGATTTTACATATTATGTATGTGTGAGCATTCATATTCTATAATTAGTGTAACGCAATGAGTAAATATATACAAATAAAAATTCAACTTCCCCATGCATGCAAATAACAGAGACCTATCACATATCTGTAATCTGTTTTTACCTCCTCTTCTCGATCCCTACCCATTTAATTATTTTTTTTCTGATTCTTGATCTAACTTTAGCTTTAGTTTTTGATATACACTGTAATGAGTCCAAAGCAAAAATATAGGAGTATATAAAAATATAGCATATCTTGATATGGTATATACAAAGATTAAAGAATGTAGCTAGTTGTGAAGGTCTCACTTGTGTTGGCTTAAGAGTCGCCGGGAACTTAGGCGTCATGTGCGATCACACCTCAGACTCTCAGAGCATATATGTGTTGTAGGGCACATGTCCTTGTTTTTAGGACAACTAGGATTTTTCTTTTTTCTTTTTTGTCTTTCTTAGCAACAAGCTGGTGTAGGTAGCTACTAGCTAGTTTGTGTGTATTTGTTTTCTTCGTGCTCACATCAATGCGTATTGACTCGCCATGTTCGAGTTCATGTCGTGTTAGAAGTTAAATATGTGTTCTATGAATCAATACAAACACGACATGTCACTGCACAAATTAATTTAGTCATTAACACTAATAACAATTTGTGTTAATTTGTCATGTTTTGTACTCGTGTCGTGTTAGAGGTCAAAATATGTGTTGTATGGATCAATACAAACACGACACGTAAAACACATATCCAACCCAACCTGTTTGTTCAATGGTTTGGTACACAAACAAGAAGTCCCTCTATCCAGAAAGTCATTGCAGAGTTGTTTCAACTCTATAGTTACTACTATTCCATTCAATTAAAGCTGAGATACACCAAACAAAAGACTCTATTAATGGTCTAATTAATTTATAATTATATATACACAAGCCAAATGCCTAACTTACATGGTCAAAAACATCAATTATGCCATGCCTATTCACTAACTCCTGTATACCAGAATGTCCCCTCAAATGAAGAACCACCAGTCTAATATAAAACTTTGCTACATCAATACAATGCAATGCAATGCAATTCTCAAGTTCTAATCACAGGCCCCCTGTATATCCCTCTCCGGATGACAAAGTTGTCCGGAGGTTGAAACTCTTGTAACCAAGTCACATCCTCAGAATCATCGTCCACTCCATTCGACTCAACATTACCTTCATTTCAATCAATACATATATCACAAGTAGATCAATGTCATATGCTAGCAGTTGGCAAAATCATAATTCTGAATATTGTACGCAAAATTTAGTTACCAGGTAGATCATTCCTTGGCAACTTCCGGAAGTAACTGCAGTGCCGTCCGTGTTCTGAAGAGTAGGGTGGAGAGAGGATGTCCAAGACAGCACAGGGAGTGACGGCTCTGAAATAATGAATGTTACCACCACTGCTGGGACGAAGAACTGTTGCCGGACAAGGTGCAATCATTTCAGTATCTTTGACAAGTTTTGAAGGTCTTGCTGCAAAACCGCAAAATATGACTTGTAAAAAGTTGAAATTGAAGATCAAACAGTAACCACCTGCTCCACCAAGAGGGGGAAAGGTGGACAATCATGGACATAATAAATATCAGACCAAAAAAGACAAACAAGTCTTCCAAACAATAATCAACCAACTCAATTTCACTAGTAGAAAACAACCTAACATAAACCCATGACACAACCTAGCTCCAAGAAGTCTCTTTTATAGCCATTTCAGATCAGCTACAGCCTACAGGTTTTCTGTTCACCATTTTGCTCTACTAGGGATCATGTGAGTTAAGCATCTAGTGCGAAAAACAAATACAAAGCTCATCAGCAGACTACTTCAACAATCAACATTGTCCTTGCAAAGCTTCAACTTGTTCCACACGCTTTAATAGTAAGTTTTATTTTCTTCAACATGAACAACATACTAAACATATGTATTAGTTATCGAGTTTGATTATTCTTGCAGCCTCGTTGTGATAGAATGTCCAACTAAATTTACTTAATGTTCAATACATGTTTAGAAACACCCACCATCCATGATCCATCACGCAATACTGTGCTATGAGCAACAGTGGTGTTTATTCATGTATGTTGAGCAGAAAGGGAATCAACCATTTTCAATATAGATATAGATATACACATATTAACTCCAGTTATGACACCATACCAAATATGACAGAAATAGGCCTAAGACTAATCCAAAGAACCACACTTAGTATTTACTTGTCACTAAAAATGATTGATGCCAATTACTTGGGATTTGAAAATCCATCTAGGTAATTATAGCCTTTATCCAGTTGAAGTGTGTGTGTGTGTGGAGGGGGTGCTAAAATAATGGAGGCAACCCACTTGTAGCAAATGTGAATGTCAACTAGAGGAGTGCTACTTGGGAGAACTATAGTTCTATCTAAAATAACCAAACAGGAGAAACAATATACCTTCTGAAAGATCAGCAGCCCCAGGAGAATCGAGCCAATCATATGATTGTACATATAAAGTTCCATAGATAAGCTTGCTCATTACAGTCATTCCAGGATGATTATGTAGAGGAATGATTGAGGATGGCGGCATGCAGAAAATTCCTATCTGCAAAAAAATAAATAATAAAATAACAGATTTAAGTGATTCTATTTTAAAACTTCCAAACAAATAACTTTAATGGAAATATTGTGAGTTATAACTCTATTGGTATTCCAAAAAACATAAGTAATTTTCATGGCATAAAACTCAAGAAAATTTAATTCAAAAGAATATATAATTTCGAGCCCAATGCTTACAGAGAAGCTGTCACACTCATGCAAATGAAGGTATTTGATTGGTGGCAATGACTGGCGGCTCCCATTACGTTCAAACGATCCTGACCATGCACGTACCAATTGGGCCTCCTGTTCGAGACCGACATCAGAAGGCTTGATTTTGTCTGAAATGAAATTAAATATATAGTGAGAACTTTGTACTTATATTTGTACCAGAATGTATGTGCATTTTCCTAGTCAAACCACTAACTTCTTGAATTTCCTACACTATCCTCTGCTGTAAATCAACCAAAGGCAATTTCATTACTAGTAAGGGAAATTTTTGAACATTGACTTAAAAAGTGAGATAACATTGCAATAAATAGCCAGGCTTGGATATTGTCACACTTGTAAAGAGAATGCTCGTTTTTTAATGAAAGTAGTAGTATAATGACCCATTGGAGAGAATAAGTCGAAACCAGCCCATTATAATCAGGTTGGTGTAATCCCAACCATTTATCCATAATTAAGTGAGATATAAATGACAGAATAGTGAATCCCGACCTGCACAACCACCACAGCTTATTCAGGTAGGTTTGCAGGTTAGGTCAAGAACTACCACCACTATCAGAGAGTAATTTGGTCAAGACTCAAAAGGGGAGGAGTATAGAACTATAGAAGAGTTCTAACGAAAACATATATATATATATGTATGTATGTAAACACTATCACGTCCTCTTTACGTGATAGACCTATTTCTAGGATACAACAGTAGATACTGGACCTTTTCTTTTTCTGAAAAGCTGAAAAAAGAGCTTTGTCCCACTAAATGAAATATAGTGTCAATAGAGTAGGAGACTAAGAGCATGAAAGCAATCTATAGAAGTGACAAGTAATATAATATTGGGTCACCAATGTTGAAGATTAATTCAAAACCCACAATGATATTAATGCAAAATAGTCCCAAATTAAATAGAAATGACTAAATAGCAGGTAAGAACCATTATAAAAAAACATTGGTGAAGTCCTTCCTATAAATTTCAAAAGACTCTTTAATGACAACATTCTAATACTTGAAAGCTTAGATAATCAGAAAGAGAGTTATGCTTCAAAATACAAATATTATTATATATATCATCATTCATCTATCATATCCTGATCACAAGCATGTATGGGTTCTCTTTAACAAACTGCCTATATCTGTTTTCAATAGTGTGTATGATACATCACTCAGTTGAAGTGTTGATATAATGAATTATCTTTTATAGATAACTATTTTGGACAGATTAACTACAAGACCAACTGTATGACAAAGGCTCCTACGTAGATAGAGAGTTAGTGTGACTATTTCCAGGGGTTTTAAGGCATGCTTGCCGGCATTCAATGTCCCCAATCATATGCATTCGAGGGACAACAAAATAGCAGGGAGTCTTTGTGAACTCCAAAGTCATCACAGATACTTGCTAGTTACTACTTATGCATCCAACACCAAACTCTAATGACAACGACCTGTCATGCATGGGAACAAAAAGGGCAATGTCAATGCCAACTAGCCCATGGTGAAGGAAACAAAGCTTATAGAACCCAAGTGCATACAATAATTTCATAGCATGCTTAGTGTAAATAGTTAGCACTATATGGATCTTTTCTTTTTCCTTTTTTTCTATTTGAATCTTCCCATTTGGATGTGAATGCACATGCAATTTAAATAAGCTTCAAAACATATAGGAAGATATGACAGGATCATTTCTGATACCTAATTTAGTACGAACTTTCTCAATAGCTTCCTCCGATACTGGTCCATCTTGTGAGAATGATGCTTTGCAAAGGTTGTAAAGCCTCTGTACATAATACGGCATGATGCAAGAACTGTAGAGGCCCACTGGGTGGACTTCAACCCAGTAATCAGAAAGCCAATAAAGCCTTTGCCAATGACTTATTGATTGGACCGCACAATTGGGTAGCAATTAGATATTTTCTGCAAATCAAACTGACAGTAACAGATCTGCTTGGAAGTTATCACATTCCTCTAACCTAGTTTTCTCAATAGCACCAACCTAACAAAACAAACGAAAAGGCAAAGAAATTCATCATTCTCGTATCATAAATTTCAAATTCAAGTTCAAATTGCAGCAACTTCCTCACTTCGAACGAGTTCATGTAACATAGTAATGACATTGCTCAACAGAAACATATAACCAAATTCAAAGATTCTGATTAGTTGCCCATAAACCAAAATGCAAAAGCATGAAAATGTGGATTGAAGATAGGAGCATCTCGATTAAGCCCAACACAACAAATTCACAGAATCAATCTCAGTTACATTCAACATACTATTCTCTCAACAATCCAAAAATCCATAACAACTACATTATTTGCTAAGCAAACAAAAACCCATTTCGAGCAAAAATCGATAGAATCGAAGTGGGCATAGCGAGAGATTGAATCTCCGGAAACACAAAATTAGCAATAATCAGAAACAACAGCAGCAAAACCCCATATCGGATCGTGTCCCGAGGCTGTCGATCCAACGACGAGAACGAGACAGTCAGTGATTGGAAACAGAGAGCAGCGGAAGCCAATGAAGGAGAGGAACGTACCAGGGGTGCGCACGATAAGCTCGAGAGAGAGGAGCTGTGGCTAGTGAGAGAGAGCTGCAGAGGAGGAAGAAGAAGAATATGAGTATAAACAAAAGTAGAATTAAAAGAGGTTTTCGGTAGCATAAATTGAACTCAAGCTTTTAACCTTCTTCTTTGCTGCTTCGCCTTTCAGCAACTTCAAGTCACTTCGCGAGCACCTATAAGTCTATAACTTCATCCATATAATTACAAGTTTAGGTTATAACAGTCGATTTTTGAGTCGGGTCAGATAATTTTGTACAAACGTAACTGTTTATAGTGAAATTTGTACTTTACAATTTGAAATTAACTCGAAATCTGAAATATCAGCTATATTGAGGGTTTTAATTTTTAAAAAATTTATAAATACCTCTCTATATTTTTAAAACTATTTTATAATTACTCTAATTATTTGGAAGAAATTTAAAGTACATGAAATGATGGATTTATGGTATGAGCCAAATTGTCTCTGAATTTTACTATTGCCATGTGACACCTGGTTCCAAATTTATGTCCCCTTTTTAACCTAAAGCTTCAAATAACCAATTAGTTTTTCTAGACTGCATTATTACAAAACAAATCTTAGCCCATTTTAGGAACCTCCAGCTTGAAAACTATGGTAATAATAGTAGTGTTTTTTCTTTTCACATTTCTATAGCATGTGTTATTGTGCTAATCATGTGCAAGATTACATTAAGTTGTGAGAAATGTATGGAATATACAATAATGTATTTGTTGTGGTCAATACAAATATGCAGATGATGTACAAAGGATGTGAATAGCGGGGTAGATCTATAATAGGGACCCAATTGATATTGATTTTACTTTGCACTCAGACAACCTCTTACAATTGTTTTTCAAACAGAAACGTAAATAGCGTATAATACAAGTAAAAAATATATTTTTGAAAGAGGAACCTATTCAACATTATATGTTAAACAGTTGGCCAGTAGTATGGATTCTGAAGATAATGAAGGAAGAACATAGTCTTCAATGGTCATATTGTTTATCAACTTGTAGGATTGCTCCGTATGTTGGAGAACCATGAACAAGTGAACTTCAAAACTATGGACATCACAAAAAGAGTATGATATGATATGTTGGCAAATGCAGATTACTTTATAGCCCAACTCCATTTGTTTTAATATTATAAACTAAGATGGATTGGCAGCTTTGGACGATCTTTAATTGCTCAACATTGAGGTTTAGGTTCCAACCATCAATTGATACGATTATTAATATTTCAGTATGAAATCAATTTTTGGGCTCACCTACTATGATGAAGAAAACTCGTTAAAACTTGTCAAAGTTATTGAAAAACCTCTAAAGGTTTAAATTATAACCAATATGGAAATAAGATAACACTTAGCAAAGGTATGTGTGGAGATCAAGTTAAACGCTTTTTTAGTTTCGAGAATACGATGAGATGGATTGTAGAAGGTAGCCTATAAGAGTCTTCAAATGATTTGCTTAAAGTGAGGGAGAGATGAACATCAGAACCACAAACACATGTTTGTTTGTCACTAAGCCATCAATACAACTTCAAACCCAATCTTCGACTAGTGAAGAGGTTATGAGATCTTAAAGTGCAAGTCTTCAAGCCAAATGAGGCGAAATGACTCAAGTATCGGTTTTATTAGGTCCCAAAAAATCAATATCGAAAAGAGGTTTGAGAGATTTTGGACTTGTATGTTGTTGGAGATAATAATGACAAGATTTTGAGGTCCGACATGGACGAGAGGAATGAGAGAGAAAAATGAAAATGTTAAAAGCAAAATTGTGAAGAGCTATCGTAAATGTTTGTTACCTAAAATGAAACCGGTTTATTCTTCTTCCAAAATAAATAAATAAAATTAGTTAAAATCGGTTTATTATTGAACCGTACCAAACCGGATTTACTTGGAGCCCAATCCAAAGAACCGACTTGGACCAAAAATGCCAGTAACCCGAGCTATATATATACTAAACGCTACCCGATAGAATCACAGTCACATCAAGCGAGCCTGAAAATCAAATATCTTCTCTCTCATCTTCTTCGTCTTCGATACCCAAACCCTAACCCTCGAAACCGTAAATGGCTGGAGTTGGACCTTTAACACAGGACTGGGCGCCTGTCGTCATCCGCAAGAAGGCCCCCAACGCTGCCGCCAAGAAGGACGAGAAGGCCGTCAACGCCGCCCGCCGCGCCGGTGCCGAGATCGAGACCGTCAAAAAATGTTTGTTCTTTCAAAATTTCTGTTAGGTTTATTGTCTGGAGAAAATATCTGATTCACGTCTGTGTTCGATTCACATGAAATTTGATTTTTGAAAACGAAACCCTAGCTCTGTGCTGATGGTGAATTTTTTATTTCTTATCTGTAGCTACTGCTGGGTCAAATAAAGCTGCCTCTAGCAGCACTTCTCTGAATACAAGGAAGCTCGATGAAGAGACGGAGAATCTTGCTCGTGGGTACCTCTTATGTTTTGTATTTGTTGATTATGAATTTGATTATTTTATTCAAACAAGTGATTTTGTTAATATATTGGCTGTTTTGTGCTTGTTGAAACTGATTGATTGTGTTGTTTGATTGGCTATTAAGCTAGTGTGTACATATCCTTGTGATCTGCTAGTCCTATGTTGTAGTAATGAAACCTCTTAACTGTGAAACCTTGAGAGGATGTGTTATTCTATTTGGTGTCTGTTTTAGTAGCTTAAATTGTTTTTCTAATTACACTGCTTTTGCATTTCGAACACATGTTATTGTGCTTATGTGCGCTTGCTTAATCACTTGTTAACTTGTGCCTCTGATCCCGTTAATCATGTTAGATTTTATTTATTCAATCAGATGAATTCATGCGTGAGAATAATCATGTTCTGCGAATTTGACACCTGTTCCCACTATAAACTTCCAATTGGTTCAACTAACAAGTTGAATTTAGTTTGTCTCTTTTATTAGTTATTTTATCTTCAATCCTTGGCCATTCATGCTCTAATT
Source organism: Pelargonium nanum (assembly GCA_036897485.1). Lineage (NCBI taxonomy): Eukaryota > Viridiplantae > Streptophyta > Magnoliopsida > Geraniales > Geraniaceae > Pelargonium > Pelargonium nanum. The sequence goes on from JAYMTF010000045.1 coordinate 13,534, forward strand.
TTTGTGCTCTACAAAGCTATGAGGTTACATGATATTACTTTGCTATTAGCATGTTATTCCAAACATTTGTAGGCTACTGGCTATTGTTTTAGGGCTGTTTTGGTTGTGTTATCAAATTTAAATGACCGTCAATCATCATGAATGGGTCCATGAAAATTCTCACATAGGCATTTTGTGAGAATTTAAAACTGATTCTACTTTTACCCACTTCAGATAATTGGCCATTCAATTGACTAAACATGGCCTCTACCTTGTTGCTTCCACATTCTTTGAATTGTTTTGTGATATGATCTCTCCTTTCTACATCTTTTCTGCGAGTGTCTTCTTTGCTCTATATCCCCATGTGATTTTTCATTACTAGTATATTTGTTATCCTGTCTTCTGTACTTATATGATCTTTTTTCCAATCCATGGTTTAGATGAGCGTGTTCCCACTGAGCTAAAGAAAGCTATTATGCAAGCTCGAATGGACAAAAAGCTTACCCAGTCTCAACTAGCTCAAGTATAACTCTACTCAACGCATTTTTATCCTTACTTTTCTTTATTCCTATTCATTTATTTATGTGAATTTGTGTAGTAATTACTTGATCCCTTTGCAGATAATCAATGAGAAACCTCAAGTGATCCAGGAGTATGAATCTGGGAAAGCCATACCAAATCAACAAATCATTACCAAGCTGGAGAGGGCTCTTGGGGCCAAACTAAGAGGAAAGAAGTGATTGAAGCTGTGAATCTGAAACATGAAAACATAAATGCTTTGATATCAGTGTGGTTGGAAAACTAGTGTGGCACTTCTGTAGTTAAGGTTGATTCTCTTGTATCAGACTGATGAGGTGCAGGAACTGCTTGTGTGTGCTTGTAGTTGAATCTTTTGAAATGACGCTTATGACGCACTCACTTTTTACCTATCTTTGGAATTAATAAAAGTTTAACTGCTACTTTGTATTTTCTTCTCTTCCTCTCTTTATTTGGACTGATTGGAATCAATCTAGCTTGTTATATCCTGGTGTATGGAAGTGTTAAATGAGACTCAAGAGGCTGCAAAAAGGGCCAACTCATATAATAGTAAGGGCATTTTCTAGTGCATTTGGTACATATAAGTTTATATGTACCTTTTAGCAACATCACCTATAAATGTTGTGGATGTAGAATGATAGCTGTTAGTAAGTTTAGTTTTGTCTATGTTTTTTTAGCTTGTTATATGCTGTTGTATGGAGTATTAGATGTGACTCAGGAGGCTGCCCAAATATGGCCAACTCACCATTCAACTGTAGGGGAATTGTCTGTTCATGAGCATTTGGTACACATGAGTTTATATACTTTTTAGCTCGATAAATGTATATATATGCCCATCTATATATGTTGTGAATTTAGGATTCTAAATTTACCTGTTTACTGAAGTTCTTTGATAATTGTTTGCAAGTTTAGTTTTGTCTATTTGCTGCACCTATGAATGTTCAGGTCTATTGATTAATATATGTGTCTTCATCAATAGTTGTTTGTAAGAAAAGTTCATGTAAAACATACGACGTCAATTCATTTTGACGTAGAAATGGACAAATTGGTACGATCAATTAAAGTACATTAACGTGGTTCTAATTTTTATCAACTTATTGGCTAATCCGATGCGATTATTGATGGAGACTGCCAATTCGAACTCTACCATACTACAGGCTCTAACTGCTTTGCAGCAACAAATGCAACAGAATATGCAAACCAAGTGTCTAAGAAAACATATAGTTCGTCAAGGAGGACAAGCTGAATATGCTAAACTTTTTTTGTTTTGTGTAGGCTTAGTCAAGTCAACGAGTAAATGACTCACGTTAAATTTTACTCTTATTCATAGTTGAAACGAAGTGACCCGCTTAATTCAGATGCTTATTTGCTAATATGTGCAATGCACTAAATATTTATCCAACAAGTGTTAATGGGGAGAGGGAAGAGTGAAATTCAAGCGTATCATTTGTATCTTTTTGACATGAAGAGTTCAGTTGAATCCAAATGTTGTAACTAAAAGATTTTAAGAAGCCTTATTTTGATCAATTGCCCAGAATTTGAACGAGTTACGGTCCAAAAAGGAGAAATACACATTCTTGCACACTTGAAAATGAAAGAAATAAGGAAATATAGGGTGTGCGTATGCATGATGAGGGTGATAGGTCACCTAAATATTGTACAAAATTGAATTGAATTTCTTTCATTACTTCAATTTGTGCAATGTCACTGTTACAGTCAGTCAAGTTTCTCAATTATTTCAATAATCTCTCAAAGGTGGCTCAAATTTTATAATATTTAATCCCAACATTATTGTATTTGCTCCTATAAATACCAGGCCCTGGCAGAATCAGAATCAGAACCCACAGGCTCTTGCAAGTTCAAGAACACAAACCCAGAAAAGAAAACAGTTGGCAGAAGCAAATCAACATGATGATGATGATGAGGAGATCAATATCCATCTCTGGTTTCATGATCATGATGATCTTGATTTTTGCAGCAAGTACCAGTACTGATGCTAGGATGATGTTGGTCCAAAACAAGTGCTCCACTGATGCTGATTGCAGCTGCCAAGGCTTGAGCTATTGTGTTAATGGTTCATGCAAATGTGTTATAGGTCTACTATACCAGCAAGAACAAGAACTCAAAACCGAATCGAGCCCTCCTCCGAGCTAGCTCCATCAGTACATGCCAAGAATAGGTTCAGAGCCTGAAAAATATGTGTTTGTTTTCAACATTTGTTTGTCTAAAGATGTTTGTTGTAATAAAAATGCTGCCATATGAATAAAGTCTATTGCACCAGCAGATGTTTCCATGTTGATGGTTGGTGATGATGATAAAGACTCACAACTCAAGTAGAGTAAATTACTGCTTTTCAGGCTTGTTTTTTTGCTTAATCATATATGATCAAATGGCCTTCTTTTTCATGTTCTTGTTCTTTTTCTATATGTGTGTATGGTCCAAGCCATTTTTGGCTTGCTTTAAGGTGGTTTAGCCTTGTGGATAATTAACTTGTGTTTGCTTACGAGTTTGGACTTTCCTGTTGTAGGATTTGCATGTTTCATAGTCTTCCTCATTTTGTATATATCACCATCATAAAGTTTAAATAATAAGAACAAACTTAACATAAAAAGATGTACCTAAAGATGACCGTCGTGAAAAGTGTTAAAGTAGATGTTGAATATGTTAGTTGTGACGAGTTTTCAATAATCTCTCGAATGTTTGTAATCTTTGACATTACATCTCGAAGAACATAGGATTGTGAACAAGAGATGTCAAAAGATTTTGATAAAATATTATATGCAATGGTAGATCCCAAATATTATTTGGGTATTGAATTTAGGCACATTGGTAGCTCTCCAAGCTATTCTCGATGAAGATCGGAGCTCAAGATTCTACTTGGAAAATGTGGTAGGATTATAAACAATTTCACAAACTTCCATTACAAATCTTCCTTGACAAGTCGGCTTCAATCCAATTTTGACTACAATCAAACAGTGAAAAGAATAGCTAACGGTTAAAAATGAGGAGGACCAAGAGGCCCGTTGAGCCCATTGGATCTATAGCCCATCTTTATAGAATGATTCATGTTTATGATTCCGAGTTCAGGTTCAGAACTCGGTGGCGACAGAGCCGACTCATTTTTCATGCCCGAATCCGGACGGAGCATATCTTCAGGTTCAGCCAAAATCTAACTCACCCCTCAATTCCGATCCAACTATTTCTGTTTGTTTCCTCGGAAAATTGTCCTCGATTTCGCCTTTGAATCTCAGTTCCTCCGTCTTCTTCCTTTTCTCGGAGGAGCCCCTTGCTGTCGCGTACCGGAGCCGGGGCCGATTCAATGGTGAGTAGGTACGTAACTGGACCGGCAATCAGCCCGAATTGGAGTGCGGTGCCTCTTAAATCTTTATTCGTAATCTTCTTTTTTTCTCTGTCAATTATGTTTTTGACCTGTTTTGCCATAAAAGGGTTTATGATTTTGCAGGAAGTGATTGGAGCTATAATTTGATAGATTACAGATAATTGATTACAAATTTATACTCAAGACTGGTGGCTTGAAACATCAGGCATGGCTCTGGTTGATGTTACCAAATGTTGCCTTGATTCCATTAGCCAAGTGAGTTCATCTTGTTTTGCTGAATGTTGAGTCAACTGTTGTGCTTAATGTATTTCTGAGTTGTGATGTGCAACAATGGTGATTACAAGTATGCCTTATAAAATGATTTGTTATCACATAATGGGCAAAAGTCTGGAGTACCTGCCCCATTTTAGTTACCTTGATTGCATTTGAAATTGAATAATTCGGCACAGATTCAGGCACAAGCAAATTGTTTTTTGCTTTCCATATACATAGTTGCTCATTATCCGATGTGTAATAGTTGGCTTCTTCAAACAGTCAATAATTTTACAAGTAGTGTACTTCTAGGAAGTAGGAACTCATCACACAAATAGAAGGATACAAATAGACACAGAGATAAGCTTGCAATCGTGTTACTATGCTTACCATGGAATTTCAAGAAGTTGCAGCGCACCCTCCTCTCATCACGAATCCTAGGCATTTTCATTTGAATATCACCTATAAGAAAATATGAAGTTTTTTTGCTCCCGCAACTCAACTTATTTTATAGTTTCTCATTCTGCTTTTTTTTTTTTCAGATTTCAGAACACATTAGAGGTGCCATACTCTACCTGGATGCTGGATGTACAGAGAGTTTCCAGTTTATTGGGGCGTTCCCACTATTACTTGACCTTGGAGTTCGAGCTGTTTGCAGCTTGGAAAACATGTGTTCTCTTGATTCAGTAAGCTAGTTGTGGCGTGTATTATCTATAATGTTTTGTAATGATTCTTGTAATTTATTATGACTGCATTAATAAGAAATTCTCTGTATTTTGTTTCTATGGTTTATAATGTTGGGAAATATCACATGTAAATTCACAATTTCACATACTGTGCAATTATGTAGTTGGACTTAGAGACCATAAAATGTTGATACAATTTAGTATCATTATTCATATCTTTATATAATTAAATTTTCTTTTTGGTCTCTAAGTTTTAGTTAGACATCTCTTACCGCTGTTTATTTTTGTGTGCCGTTTTTCATATTAAATTCATCTGTAAGAGCTTTAGTTTAGCATTCTTGGAACACTACATAAAGTGAGACAACGGTGAAGCAAAATACATTGCACTTTATAGATAATGGATATAGTTCCCATTGTCAAATTGCCGATTTATTTTTTGGGTGTTATATATTAGTCTTGAGCTCAAAGTATATATAATTCTCAACATTCTTCTTTTTTTAGGTAGTTGATTGGAACTCAAGTGTTGATTCTGCAAGCAAAATTGTGGTCATCACTTCGCGTTTATTGAGTGATGCACATAGATATGTTTTGCGTTGCCTGAGCGCACATCAAGGTGTTCGCCATTGCACCATATTTACGTCCATCTCAGAGGTATTGCCATGGCCTTATTGTTGCCTTGATTTAATACTTTCTTACTGTCTATTGATGTTCTTTTTCTCATTATATGCTTAAAACTTGCCCCACATATCCATACCGATTTGGCATAATCGACAGTATTTTGATTTATGTTTGATGTCCGCACAAACTATAGGACGAGTATGTTTCTATTAGTTTTCCTTTCTACACTCTATTATTATATAGTATGATTCAGAGTTGGTTGATTACCTTGATGGGAATACTTCTCAAGCTTAATGTTTGATGAACCAGACTTGTTTTCTTATTTTCAGCAATGAGTGTTCTGTTGCATTTCCAACTGAAATTTGTCAGTAAAGAAGCTCATGCTGTTAATTTTATTTGGCTCATGACAACAATGTCTACAAACTTCTTCTACAAAACAGCCCAAAATAAGTGTCCTGATTCTCTAACATTTTTGTCCCAAAATAAGCGTTCTCTTTCTTTTTTTAAGAAGTTTTTTTAAAATCATTTTTAGGAAGTTAATTATGCATGAATTACTAATAATATCCCTATGATAAGTTAGTATCCCTTGACTTTGTTTCAAAACATGTACAATGGGAATACAAATGGAAATATACACCACTAACTAACTTCTCTTTTATTATTTCTTAAAATGGAAACAAAGACACTTATTTGGGGACGGAGGAAGTATATATTAGTAGTCAATTTTATCGTAGCTAGACTGAAGCTATCTAACAATGCTGCAGATTAATGTTATGGAATGCTTTATGAATTGCAGGTAGCTCACTTGGCATATCCAGATTCACCTTTGGGACCAGATGCTTTTATGGAATATGAATCTTTGCTTGTCCAAGATTACGATGAACTTGTTAAAAAATCTGACACAAAACCTAGACAGTTAGAAGACAAAAAATCCCAGGAAAATTTGTCCTTTGAAGAAGATGGATGGTCGCGGCTCACTTCCAGTGAAGAGGACATCCCTCATATAGAAGCTAGCTCAATTGAAAAAAATAGATACGAGGACAATTCAATGGGTTTTACAGAAGATGAGAAAAAATTGACTGTTTCTGTTCATCACTTCCCCTTGATTTTGTGTCCCTTTTCACCAAGAGTCTTTGCCTTACCATCAGAGGGATCGGTAGCTGAAGCCTACTTATCAGCTGAACATGAAGATTCCATCAGTCCTGGATTGCCTCCCTTGAGTACTGGATTGCTTTCAAGCGGTGATGACGTTCCTCCTGGAGCAACCCTCACTGCTCATTTTCTTTATCATCTTGCTACTAAGGTAATATGTCTTATTCACACTTCAAAAAATAAATATAGTATCTCCTTTCTGCATCTTTGTTTATTTTTTAATGTAAAACTTTATGCTTATACAAATGCTGTGGCTTCTTTAATTTTTCCTTCATCATGGCTTATTTTTTTGTGTAGATGGACTTGAAAATGGACATATACTCCTTTGGTGATACGTCAAAAACTATTGGAAAAATTATGACAGACATGTCAAGTCTTTATGATGTAGGCCGCCGCAAAAGGTCAGCAGGGCTACTACTCATTGACCGCACACTTGATCTGTTAACTCCATGTTGTCACGGGGATTCCCTTGTTGATCGTATGTTTTCATCTTTGCCTCGTCGGGAAAGAACATCTTCTGGCCACATAAAAGGATCACAAACCCAACTTAATCTTCGCTATTCTAACCTACAACGTGCCTCACTTGATTTTGAGATACCTCTAGCAGAAATTGTAAGTGAAAAAGACGACACAAGAGATAATTTTAGGCTTTTGGAGCATGTTGAAGCTTTTTTATGTGGGTGGGATAGAAATGCTCCTGGTCAAACTCTAGATGGTCAAATTGTAGATTTGATTGATCTCAGCAGGAAAATTCATAATGAAAAGTCCTGTAACTCTAAGTTTGAGCTTCTTAGTGGGTCCTTTGTCTCTACCGAAAATTTCCATGGGACTCCGTACTTAGAAGCTCTGCTGGATAGGCGAACAAAAGATGGGGCCGTTTTGGTAAAGAAGTGGCTTCAAGAGACCCTGCGTCGGGAAAATATATCTGTGAATGAGAAAATTCGTCCTGGTTATGCCACAAAAAAGGAGTTACTTCCTCTGATTAAAGCATTGGCTAAAAGCCAGTCATCTTTGTTGAGAAACAAAGGAATTATTAAGCTAGCAGCAGCTGCTGTGACTGCCCTTGACGAATCAAATAGTGCAAGATGGGATGCATTTATCAGTGCTGAGAAGATACTGAGCATAAATGCTGGTGACACGAGTCAGAGTCTTGCTGCCCAAATTGATGATCTTATCAATAAAAGTGCTTTGGTAGGATCTCATGGACAGAATAACGGAAAAGTTGATTCCTCAAAAGGACTACTGTCTTTTCAAGATGCTTTGCTCCTCACTGTTATCGGATATATGTTAGCTGGTGAGAATTTCCCAACATCCGGACCAGATGGCCCTTTCTCTTGGCAAGAGGAACGCATGTTGAAAGAAGCTATTGTTGATGCAATTTTTGAAAACCCTTCACTAGCAGAACTGAAGTTTCTCCATGGCTTATCGGAAGACCTGCAGGCTAATTTTAACAAAAGAAAATCAACAGAGAACAAAGATGCATCATCAGATCAATTAGACATTGATGATTTTGATGATGATCAATGGGGTAAGTGGGGTGATGAAGATGCTGAGGATGACAATAACAATGACCAAGCCTATAATGATATGCAACTTAAGTTGGAATTACGTGATAGGGTTGATAACCTATTTAAACTCCTTCACAAGTTGTCCAGTTTGAAGACGAAAAATATTCCATTGAAAGGAGGGACTTTTGCTTCGGATAGTGGTTTTAGTGGCGATTCCTACTCAAACAGAGGATTATTGTACAAACTTCTAACAAGGATATTAGGCAAGCACGACGTACCCGAGCTGGAGTACCATTCCTCTACAGTAGGGCGCCTTTTCAAAAGCGGGTTTGGAAGATTTGGCCTTGGACAGGTGAGTTTCAATTAATGATTCTATTTTCAGATCTTGCTCAAAATAGTGCATACACAACAGCAACTTCATGTTTGAATTGTGCAGGCCAAACCAAATCTTGCAGACCAAAGTGTCATTCTGGTTTTTGTTGTGGGTGGCATTAATGGACTTGAGGTTTGCCTAGTTCCTAATCCACTCTGTTACTGAATTTGAAGTTTTTGATCTCTCTCTTGTATCTACTATGTTTCTGAATTTGTTTACCAAAGGTGAAAACTGAGACGGTCTCTTTATTGATTGCCAGGTACACGAAGCGCAGGAGGCATTATCAGAAAGCGGAAGGCCAGATATAGAACTGATCCTCGGTGGAACAACTCTCTTAACTCCTGACAACATGCTTGATTTGCTATTAGGGCAATCCAGTTACTTTTGATTAATGTGATATATAGATACAATATGTATCATTTTTTCTGGTTTTGAGGTCTGTTGAGACTGTAACTTAAGTTTCAAATGTATTTACAGTGTAGAGTTTGAATGATATAGATACACATGCACAGAGTTGGATGAAATCTGTTACTATTGCATTATTGTATTGTTGAGTTATTGGGGAAAGATATGGATGGATGGAAATGACATCATGAGTTAAGGCATTGGGGAATGGACTCTCTGTGTCTGTCTTATTCTCAATCAATTATAGTAGTGACACTCTGGTTTTGTCCATTTCAAGGTGCACTCACATACCTGAGAGTCTGAGACAGCCAGTGCTTTCTATTTCTTTTCTTTATTTCCAATCTCTACCCATAATGTCATATAATTCATTTTCTGACTCATCAAGAGGAAACTTTTTCTTTCCATTATGTATTAGTGCTTATTTGTGTATACTAAATGTATATAAGGGTAAAATATTTGTATAGATAACTGGAATGAGTTAAAATGTCAATGTTGAAACATCTATGACGTTGAAAATCCACAAACTTCCTTTGAAAAATCTCATGTCAGATTTACCGATTCCAACATTCGAAATAAGGTGTTCTTTGCTCCAACATCCATACAATTGTTGATTTAATCTCTTTATACATTTGAAAACTGTAGGAGTCAACTTCCCAAACAAGCGGTTATTTCCATCAAATGAGTCGAATAAGTAACAAATTTGAGCATAGACATGATATTTTGGATAATTTGTTGCAATAGAATTTTGTTTTATTCCTAGGTCTGAGAATCAAGTGGCACATGAGCTAGCTCGGTCATCCGTTCTTGTGTCGGGACTTGCGGGGTGGATTGGCCTTGTAACCCCTATTGATGTTTCGGAACTCCTATTGTTAGATTCTTCGGTCAGTAGTTTCATTAAAAAAACATAGACATATATAATTATTGGGGTGACAGCAAAAATAATGTAAACTAGAGATCCTGAAGTGCAAAATGTAAATGCTCTATTATTCTCCGCGCCAGAAAACAAACACTCCCACAGTGCACACACGCTCATCACTCTCTCTACACATTCTCACACACAGCTTCCAAGTAGTAAAGTTTTCAACTTTCAAGATCTCCTTCTCTTTTCCGCCATTTCTAGGGTTAGGGTTTTTCAGCTTTTGACTCTCTCTTATGATTGCAATTTCCTAAAATGGAAACAGAAGATGATGACTACAGAAGAAGAGACCGCATTGTGCTTGTGGTCATTGTGGTGCTCGCTTCCTTGGCTCTCACTTCCTTGCTCGTCGCTTTCAGCTACTACTGCTACATACGGAACAAAGTCTCCAAGCGAATCAAGCACCTCAGGAGTAAGTTGGGTTCTGCACTCTCTGTTTGGTTCCCGAGAAAATGCGGGAAAGTTCAGTTTTTTTCCTTTCCTGTTTTGGGGTTTTGGAGTTGGGTTTATTATTGCTTGCACAGGCGTGAAATCAGTATGAAATCAGCTTCAAAGCATTTCCTTTTAGCTCTTTGGTTATCTTTTGTATATATTCTTAGCTTAGTTTAGATTAGTAACTCGCAGGTACACAAATGTTGGACCTAAAAGTTGCAAATTCTTGATGTTGTTATCTAATACTTGAATATCACTTAGTTTCTAGGAAGAAAGAGGTAGGGAAAAAATTGTGTTTTGGAAAAATTAATTCTTGATGGAATGATGGCTGAGGATTTATTGATTTTGTGTGAAGGGATTGATCATGAGGACAAAGGCGGGATAAATAATCTGCAAATTGCAACAGAGAAAGGGCTTCAGGTGTTCAGCTACAAGCAGCTGCATACTGCAACAGGTAGTTTCAGCAAATCAAATGTGGTTGGGCATGGTGGGTTTGGGTTGGTGTATCGAGGAGTGCTTGCTGATGGGAGGAAGGTTGCAATTAAGGTTATGGATCAGGCTGGGAAGCAGGGAGAAGAGGAGTTCGAAGTGGAGGTTTGATCTTAATTTCCATTTTCTGTTTCATTTCGGTGAAAGAGAAGCGTTTTGGTGTTTCGTTATCATTAGTATTCGATCAATTATGGGTTTGTTATTTAATTGCTTGTTTATCAGTAAGCTATTCTCTGTTATAGGTGGACTTGCTGAGTCGGCTGCGTTCTCCATATTTGCTGGCGTTGATTGGGTACTGTTCGGATGATAATCATAAATTGCTAGTGTATGAATTCATGGCAAATGGTGGTCTGCAGGAACATTTGTATCCCATCAGTGGTGAGTAGTGGTTCTTTGAGTGCTTTTATCATTTTCTATAATGAGTCGTTATCTGGTGACATTTGCTAGGTAAAGATGGAAGTCCCCTGTGATTCGTTTACATGCTGGTTTAGGTTGCAATGTGAGGTCTTAGACACAGTTGTGTTTCCAAAGTTTTATTCTACTTATGTGTATTTAATGTTAATAGGTTCATGGTTAATAAACTTTATTATTGCGAATCTAACTATGATTTCCCCAAATTCCCAAAATCATTTTGGCATTAAGAAGAAAATCAAATATTCTGATTCCCCTCAAAGAAATTGCTAAGTATGCAATCAAACCAATCAATGCGTGTGCATTGCATACTTTAAACTTTTTCTTGCATTGGACTTTTCTCCTAATAAATTCTTTTTGGCCCTTCATCAAAGCTAATCATGTCTCTGCTCCGCGACAAATAAATTGTGCGGTAGGAAATTTTCTAGCTTCAAGTAGTAATCTTGTAATTAATATAATCTGGTGTATGGGTTACTAGGCAACATGGATTTCCTATAACGAGAACTTGTCCAATATGCAGGATCTAGTTCTGCCTCCATCAAATTAGACTGGGAAACCCGCCTGAGAATAGCTCTTGAAGCTGCCAAGGGTTTGGAATATCTCCATGAACATACCAGTCCCCCAGTGATTCACAGAGATTTTAAAAGCAGCAACATTCTCTTGGACAGACATTTCCATGCCAAAGTTTCTGATTTTGGATTGGCCAAGCTTGGATCTGACAAAGCTGGTGGGCATGTTTCTACTCGCGTGCTGGGTACCCAAGGATATGTGGCGCCTGAGTATGAACCCAAGAACTCTTAGCTTCAATTATTTAGGAAGATACATATTGTTTATACACGTGGCTGTTGGCTGAAGTTTTGAATTCAATAGTGTTTGTCTTTTGGCTTGGTTTGGCTATACAGGTATGCATTAACTGGACATTTGACGACAAAATCAGATGTGTATAGTTACGGGGTAGTCCTTTTGGAGTTGCTTACTGGCAGAGTTCCTGTTGATATGAAGAGGGCTCACGGGGAAGGCGTTCTTGTATCTTGGGTAGGTCCTCTATCCTCTTGAATTAATTCCAGTGCGAATAATTGATTTTTCTTTTATATTATGAGAATTTGCTCTTTGAATTTTAGTTTTTTCCTTTCCCATCCCTAACGTCTCACATATCAATTTGTGTACCTTATCTGTGGGAAAAAGGCTTTGCCCCACTTGACAGATAGAGAGAAGGTTGTGCAGATCATGGATCCCGCTCTGGAGGGCCAATACTCAATGAAGGAGGTCATTCAGGTGGCTGCAATAGCTGCAATGTGTGTGCAACCGGAGGCAGATTACAGGCCACTGATGGCCGATGTTGTACAGTCTCTGGTCCCGTTGGTGAAAAACCACAGGTCAGCGACATCAAAGGTTGGCAGCTGCTCTAGCTTTCATGCCCCCAAGTCGCCCATGACTCCCAAGTCTCCAATGACGCCTGAGCCTCGTAGGGCAAGTACCTGAAACCGAAACTAATTGACCTAACTTAGATCATTCTGTATTATGCTCATCTAGCGCTGTTGTAACGTTATTTAGTCGTCTTTTAGTATCAGAAGCTAGCTAGCTAGATTGTTGTAGTTTTAGGCATTCGATAATTATTTGGATGGAAAACTCAAAACTGCATTGTACCCGAAACGCACGTATTGGTGTACTTAGTTTAAAACAATCCAACCATTAAGCTTTATTCCATGGTCATTTTTGAGATGCTGCCATTTATAGCCACTACAAGCTTATGATCATGAGTACAGCCATGGAAGCTCTGGGTTAGGAACAGATTCACGTAAAGGAAGATACAGAACTTGTGCAGAAAGACATGCAGCTTTGATTGACTTGACTAAGATAGCAACACAATACGTACAAGAATGTCAAGTCCAGCTGAGCTGCCTTCAAAATTTTGAATACTTCATTGCAAGTGGCCGTTACTTTTATGCTTTTGCTTCCCAGTAACCATCCTGATTTTATCACAAGTAAATTAGTCACAAGACACATGTGTTTCTCGAAGATAATGAAACCGATTACTCGTTTTTTGGACAGTTTCTTGAGCGTGAATTTCATTTGTATGCATTGTGTTTTTCGTGCTTACAAAATGAATGTGGATAAACCAGTTGACCGTTACATTAAGCACACAACTAATTACCTAATTATGGAGCCAAATACAATTTGAATCCATTTATTTAAGAGAGATTTCAGTTATAGAGTTAATGACTGAACTCGATCAAGACACATTCAAATTTTCGTGCCCACAAATTTGTTGGGACGCGTATGTATGTTAATTCGTGACGTGTCACACTCTCGTAGAGTTGACCAAATTTTTTTTTTCGCTTTATCTGTCTTAAAATAAGTGTTGTTTTTTTAAAAAAAAGTTAATTATACATGAATTATCAATAATATCCGTAATTACTAGCTTTTAACACATGATTACAAGAATACAAAAATAAATATATCACACTAATTAATTTTTCGTTAATTTTTTCCAAAATAAAAATAAAAACACTCATTTCAATACGAAAAAAATCATACTAACTTCTCTTATTTATGCGGTAAAAAAACACTAATTTTGACCCATAAAGAATTCTTTTTACATATAATTTGAATTTTGTTTCATGCAATACATGTGTCTGTACATAGTTGTAGATCTGGTCAAAACAATTATTCTCCCAACTAATTCAACATTAAAAATGCCATTAGCAACTAATCATGCAAGAGTGACACTACTAAAATAAATTAAATAAATAAACCAAAGATAAAGACAAAGCCACAAAAGTATAAAGTGATTAACACATACTTATAATTGCAACCTAAGGGCATAGCTTAGTTGATTACTTGTATTTGTTTACTCTAATTCTAGCAATAAAAAACACTATTTTCATGGACTCATACAACTCATCATCATGACAGTGGGACCCACCAACTCAAGAAAAAAAACCACTGGTCAAGATCCCATTATTGGGCCCCATGTGATATCCCTGTCCCCATCTGATGTGAAGGTCCACAGCATTTCACCATGCACCTTCAAAGCACCAGATCATACCCATTCTCTCCATCACTACCACTTCAGACAAAGAACAGTGAAAATATATAGATTAGTAGATAATATATATAGAGAAGAAGAAGAAGAAAATAATAATAATAATAATAATAATAATTTTAGAGAGAGAGAGAGAAGAAAAGAGACATTTTTAGAGAGAGAAAGGTAGAGAAGAGCTGTACTCCACATGGCTTCTATGCCCTTAGGGCCTCACCATGAAACAGCACCAGCACAGCAACCACAGCCACAACCAGGAGGAGACAATGACCCATTGAAGCTCGTTTCTCGCCGCTCGCAGATGGACTCCGATAAGGTACTTTCGGGTCATACCCACCAACCCATTTTTGCTCTCTCAGAGCTCTGTGTACGTATCTATCACTAGTGTACTTAGATCCTCTTTGATCCGGCTCGTAATCTTCGGTTCTGTTGTGATCTCCGACTTTTTCGGGTTCGGTTTCTTATTTGGAGATCTGGGTCAGCTCGGCGGAGGGATTTTCTGATTGTTTTTCGGGATTTTTTTCCTCGACTTCATTTTTTGTGCTTTTTTGTTACTCTTTACTCTTATTTAGTGTGTTTTTATTATATATGAAAAAAAGAGATATTTTGTTTTGGTTGGGCTGCTAGGGATCTCGATCTTGAGAATGGGCTTGCATGTCTGGCTTGATTTAATGACCGTTTGGATGCGGGGAAAATTTAGGAAAAGAAAGCAAAAAAGGGTACTTGGGAATTTTGTCTTGTTTCTCTTCTAATGTGGTTTTGTTTAGTTTGAGAAAAAGAAAAAGTTTGAAAATTGGATTTTGATAGCTCATTAGTTTGAATTTTGAATTATATTTAGTATCTTTGTAAGTTCAAGACACTTCTCTGGTCTTAAATTTTGAAACCATTAGTTTTTGTGTGTTTCTATCCCTTCAGTCTTGTTTGGTGTTCTGACTTTTTTTTTATAGTTTTACCATGTCTTTTGTTATCAGAGTTATTTTTCCTTAAAAGGAAAAATACAAAAGAGGTTGCTATCTAATTTTTGAGATGAATTTTGGTTTACTTCTTTATTGGTTGGATTTTTTACTAGGGGTTTTTGGTTTTGAATATGTTTCCCCTTTAATGTTTTGGAATTTATTATACTGATTTCTATCTTGGTCTTTCTCTATTGGGAATTCTATAGTTTTCGCCAGCCTTTTGGACCTTAACTTTTCCTTTAGGTGAATTGTTCTTCAATCCAGTATGGTTTGCTTCAGGCAGATGATGTCCTTTGATTCTCCGTTCATAGCCCCTTGTTTCAAATACAAGCTTTGCGGAGCATGTGATGCTTCCTTAAGAAATATGGCCATCTAATTTTGCTTTATCACATTCATATATCTTTCGGGATCTTTGTGCTTTCGCAGTTCGATTGTCTCCAGTTTTGCCTTCTCAGAAGTCTTTTTGCTTCCTCGGGATATCCATTTGGTAGTTATGTTTGTTTAGCCGATTCCTTTCCTAGTTTTAAGTCGATCATCAATGCTCCTTCAAAATGGAGGTGTTCATTGTTGAATAAATTTTGCTAGGCATTGCGACACAGACACAAATTAGTATTAGTGGACATGGGTTGCTTGAGATGGCTGCTGCATATTTCTGATACATAAACGTATTTATGAGCATGCTTATGTACGTATCTGTTTTCTTGTGCATGTTTAGTTTGTTTGTGGATGTGATAGGCACTAGGCAGTAACTAAATGATTGTTTTTGTTTTGCGTGGTTAGAACAATAGACAGCAATTAAGTGAAGAATGATTATTGTCATAATTGATTTTATAACCGAAAGTGATATGGTCATTCTCTTTGGAAGAATAGGATAGTCGTTAGAGGTGCAAATCTCTTCAAGTGTTTGACATTTGTCGGGTACAGGTGGGTATGCATGCATGTTTACACGTGTCAAACATGCCGATTATAGATAGGAGTTGTGCTCCGCCTATCAAAACTAGCATATAAAGATGAATTGTTTTAATTCTTTGTTAATTTAATTTGCAGGAAATGTCAGCTACTGTTATTGAGGGGAATGATGCTGTTACTGGTCACATTATTTCCACCACCATCGGTGGCAAAAATGGTGAACCCAAAAGGGTAAGAGCTTGATGTTTCATTTCCCGTTTTATGCTACCATTCTCTTAGCTGGAGTATATTTAATTCCATATAGTTCCCTATATGTACCATTAAATGTGTTACTTTGTTTTGGTCGAAAGAGGAAAACAAGAAAATAATATTGCTATCATTCACTCATCTACAAGTTAAATGAACATTTGCTTAAATTCTTGTCGGTAGTGTCATCTCGGTAAATGGTTTGTGGGGTTTCCTATTCTATTGTTCTCATATTGAACACTTTTTTTTTTTTTGTAATGATGCTTGCAGACTATCAGTTACATGGCAGAGCGTGTGGTCGGCACCGGATCATTTGGAATTGTCTTTCAGGTACAAAACTCTATAATTGGTAAATATTATCAGTCCATTTATGACACGAGTCTCTAATGTTACTCTTTCTCAGGCAAAATGCTTGGAAACTGGGGAAACAGTGGCTATAAAAAAGGTTTTGCAGGATAGGCGGTATAAAAATCGTGAGTTGCAGCTAATGCGCTTAATGGATCATCCAAATGTCGTATCTCTGAAGCACTGTTTCTTCTCTACAACAAGTAAAGATGAGCTTTTTCTGAATTTGGTGATGGAATATGTTCCTGAGACTATGTACCGTGTCCTTAAGCATTACAGTAGTGCGAACCAGAGGATGCCACTCATATATGTGAAGCTTTACACATATCAAGTAAGTAGGATCTATTCTATTTTCCTTAATATGTGCAATTCTCTATTTATTGTGGTTTTCTTTCAAAAATATCATAATAATTGGAAAACGTGTTTCAGATCTTTAGGGGCCTGGCATATATCCATGCTGTTCCAGGAGTCTGTCATAGAGATGTCAAACCACAAAATCTATTGGTATGTTATTTTGTTGCTTTTATCTATTGAACTTATGTTGTTTATTCCCTTCCATATCCCAATAGATTGGCTTCTCTCTGAAACCTATTTAATGTATATTTTGCAGGTTGATCCTCTTACCCACCAAGTCAAGCTTTGTGACTTTGGAAGTGCAAAAGTTCTGGTAAGTCAACCTTTTCTTATAGCTTTAAATTGATGCAAAATATGTAAATAGTATTGACACTATGAACTGGCATATTAGCATATCTTTCTTGACAAGTGTGCCATAATATAGTGATAATAGTTTATAATAATGTTACTAACTATATTACCTTCTGCTATATTTCCTTTATAATGTATCTCTTGCTGTCATCAGGTCAAAGGGGAAGCAAATATATCATACATATGCTCCCGTTACTACCGTGCCCCAGAACTTATTTTCGGAGCAACTGAATATACAACATCAATTGATATATGGTCTGCTGGTTGTGTCCTTGCTGAGCTTCTTTTGGGGCAGGTTAGTGACTGTTGCAATTCAAACTATTTCCTTTATTTTATTGTGTTAAACAAGACTTTGTTCTTAAATGTATTCTATTACTTATCTATTCAAATGTTTTTACAGCCACTGTTTCCCGGAGAAAATGCTGTGGACCAACTTGTTGAGATTATTAAGGTGAGGCCTTATTACCTTTATCAGTCCTGCAGTGGATCATACAATTTTGTTTTTGTTTCATGCATTCATGATTTAGATTACTTGTTGCAGGTTCTTGGTACTCCAACTCGAGAAGAAATTAGGTGCATGAATCCAAACTATACAGACTTTAGGTTCCCCCAGATTAAAGCTCATCCTTGGCACAAGGTCTGCAACTTGTATACCTATTTATTTATGTTTGTTCTTTCTGTCTCTCTCTGTGATATTCTTAATGGTCCTTTAGTCCTCTAGCAGATATTTATCAGAACTTAGTGAGTTCAAGGGGAAAATTTGCAATTAAGTGGTCCTTCAAGTAATTAGCTGTTCTTTTGGGTATATATGTTGACAGTAAATTAGCCTCTATTGGAGTATAGATTCTCTATTCATGCATGCATGTGTGGATGGATTTACAGGTGTAGATACTCTACATATACATCCTATGCACCTCAAGTTGACTATGTCCTTGGCATATCTTGTTGCTTCCTTCTCTTTAGTTTTATTGTTGTCACCTTGAGCCCAATCTAGATCACTAACACCAGTAAAACCCTTGAAACATGTAGTGTTGTTATCTAAATTGTGTTTCCTCTACTTTTCTTTGTTGATTTTGTTGTGGTCTTGTTACATATACGTGAGGACTAATCTGTGGTAAACTATTGATGATTATTGTCAAGATGTTACTGTGTAATTAGCTAGTGGGAAGAAGTTCGTATGTCTAGGAATTCATCCGTCTTTTTCACTATTTTAGCTGGCTTATTTTATTTTTCTTTGCTGGTTCAGGTTTTCCATAAAAGAATGCCTCCAGAAGCAATTGACCTTGCATCCCGACTTCTTCAGTATTCACCAAGTCTTCGTTGCACTGCTGTGAGTTTTATTTCTCTTTGCTTGATGAATTATGATGGCCACTAAATAAGTTGCAATATGAAATTCCCTTTTGTTCAATAAATTGGTATCTGTACTAATTTGCCTGATAGCTGCTTCATCTGACTCCAACCTTCTTTTATTTTAAACAGTTAGAAGCTTGTGCGCATCCTTTCTTTGATGAGCTTCGTGAACCCAATGCCCGTCTTCCAAATGGCCGCCCTCTGCCCCCTCTTTTTAACTTCAAACAAGAAGTAAGTTACTGAAGTATATTTTGTATGTCTGGTCATTGTTATCTGTATAGGCAAAGGCTAGTACTCCAAACCAGACTCAACAACTATACATTGTTTTGTTATTTAATTATCAATATTCAACATCATATGCTACATATGACCAAAAAACATTTTAAACTGTTTGTTGTTCTTTGCATCCATTCCCCACTATATATATTTGGTATCCATGATTTTATACTCAAGCAAAGGTGCATCGCCCCGGCCCTCCTTTAGAACACTTGCTTTTGTGCCTTAGGTCAAAAGGATCTTGGTCTTGTCAACTTTGTTAGGTCTGCATCTGCTATGGAACTCTCTGTAATCAACTTTAATAGGCCTCTCGTTTCTTCAGAGTATTAGAATTGCTTGACGTTTATGTCATCTTTTATGGAACCTCTAGTTAATTGTCATCCATATTAACACTCCTCACTTTTATCTTTTCGCCAAATGTTGATGAAAGTCTACTTATTTTTTGGAGATCAAACAACTAACTATTTGTTTCCTATATAAATACAGTTGATTGGCGCTTCACCCGAATTCATCAACAGGCTAATACCGGAGCATGTGCGAAGGCAAAGTGGTCTCAACTTTGTACATCAAGCTGGTACATAAACATGTCATGAAAATGAGGAGAGGACTAAAATCATGTGCTGGAGGATAGATGTGAAGCAAAGGCTGGCCTTATTGTGGCCTAATTGGAACCTTCTCTCGCGTCAAAGATGTATACATATATACTGGCTGTTCAGGTTTACCTGGAAGACTGGCGAATCTGTTTACTAAGTCTAAAACCTTCTTTTTTCCCTTGCTTTTTTTTTTTTTTGTATATTATTTTGGTAGTAAAGGTTCCAGCAAAATCTAGGAAGTATAAGAAGATGAGAAAGTTATGTTTTAGCTATAGGTTGGAGTTGCAAAAATCCTGTAAGAGCTGGACCGGCTTTCTCTCCGCTTCAAGAACATGGTGTTTTGCTACTATTTTTTAAAGTTGTTCATCTTCAATCTATTTGATGATTCCTAGTTCTTATATTGAAACATCAATTTCAAAGCACAAGAAAACAATAATCAATGTATAAATAGTTTGGTTCAACATGAAAGTAAAATTTGAAAAATGTTAATGTTTTCTAGGATTATTATGTGGAGGTCCAATCAGCTCTCTTGTATTAGTACAAACTACAAAGAGCTCTATTTTATTGCCCTACCCTTCTAATTAAGGGTTGGGAAAGAAGAGAGCAAACAAAATCTTCATGAGGCCTCACTAAATCACCACAAGAACATGAATCCAAAATGTGTCATCAGAGAGCCTATGTTGCTTTTGTCACCTCATGAATAGCATTTGCCAAATATCCAACATTGCCTGTGGTCACACCTGCCATACTGTATATGCATATTGTACCAAATATTCAAGAATTAGAATAGAGCACATTCATACGATATTAAGCCAATCAAGGATCAGAGTTCAAATATGTTTACCTGATTCGGCCATTACGGGTCATATAGATGTGATATTCCTTTGTCAAACGATCAACTTGTTCCGGTGTCATGCCACTGTAGCAGAACATACCAATCTGTTTGCAAGGATCATCATCATCAATATGTATATCTAGTAACAAAAACTAGCAAAGGATAAACAAATTGGGCACTAAATGTGCTTTTCTATAATCAATACCTGTTTTGTTACATGCTCCCATGGCAATGGAGATCCCAAGTTTTCAAGGTTTTCTCTTAAAGCGGTTCGCATACCGATGATGCGATCTGCCATGACCTGAAGCACATGACATAGACGGCAATGGGATATAATGAGTACATACATTAATCTTAACATAGTAAAATATGAAATCATACTCAATGTAGAAATATTCCCATCAAATCTTTTAGGAATTTTATACTAGGCCTGTAAATTTGTCTGCTCCAGGATGTGTACATCTCAACAACTAGAGCACGTGTCCACAATCTTATTCAGCAAACAAACAAAATAGTATCTATTCACATAATTAAGATGTAATGCTCTTTTCATTTGACATGTTTAGAAGACTCGACAAAACTTTCAAGGAATAGTGCATTTCACATGGTAAAGGAACCCACTGTCAGCATGTCAGGCCATGTTTCATGATCCTTACAAGTGAACCTCACGAAACAAGCCATACAAGTATCTTAAGCGCTACAGCAACACAATTTTAATCTCCTTGTAAGGCGCGGGACAGGGTATAGTATTGTGCCAAGTAAATAAGAAGGAAAGAACGCACACATGCACAGTTCAAAGTATTTGGCAACTCACTTTTACTTCCTTGAGCCATAATTTCTTCAAATCAGGGTCACCGAGGATAGTTGCAACTATGAGCGCACCATGAACAGGTGGATTACTGTACATGGGTCGGGCAAGCTGCTGCAACTGACTCTTCACCGCCACAGCTTGTTTTTCATCTTCACACAGCACACTGCATTGTTATCACATGATCAGCATTCAAACAGTACAGATCACTCACATTGAAATTCACCTTACATAGACTGTAGACTAGACATGGATTTATGAGGTTCCAGAAAATAAATTGCAACGAAAGCTAATTTAGTTTTATTCCCAAATATGGCCTTTTATTCCTTAACATGCAATTGTTAAGGGAAATAATAAAAGGGATCCACTTCTAATTGCATATACTCCAATTTGTTCATGTGCAGATGTTCATATATGCATGAACAGTGGAGTATATGAAGCTAAAAGTGGAATCCAACACTACTATTTCTCAAATATCCACAGCTCATCCTCTTTAACCTTAAATGCCATTAGAAAGGCACTATTAAGTCCCACAAAAGCTCACTGCAACAGAAACTTTTTTATTTCTCAAAAGGTAGCAGCACTATTGGCACTCCACTGTTAGCTTCTTGTACTACTATACTTCTAAAATGATGGATGTTGTTGCCAGAAGGGAACAAGAACCTAAAAGTAGGTGCCGACAGTGCTACCCCTCTCTGAACACTAGAGAACTAGTTCAGTGAAAACAACTTGCATCTTTCAAAGAACTTAAGAAACACAATTTACAATTCAACTACCAAATACATCATATGAACAATGATATTCAGTTTGTCAAATTTTCATTGATTTAAAAATAATGTCTCCATCTTTCACTCAAACAAACAAAAAAAAAACACTTGTAAATACTGTATCATTTTCTTCGAATAAAATTACACAGTTTCCTTTACTGTGATGATGTATATTTGGAGAGAGAGAGAAAAAGAGAGAATCTGCATTCAACTGGTAAATAAACAATTACCTGAGGCATCCTACTCTTTGGCCATAGAGTCCCATATTCTTTGCATATGATTGGGCAATTCCAATGTAATGACCATCCTCAAGAAAAATCCTAATAGACTTTGCATCTCTCTCTGGATCACCACTAGCAAAACCTTGATAAGCCATGTCAAAGAAAGGAAAATGGCCTTTTACCTGCAGGCAGCAAAAGTTTTTACATGGGAAATGAGTACAAGCTAAATTATTTAAGAGCAACAAAACAACAAAAGTAGGAAACACCCAGAAAACCATGAGCTCCACCTTGAACTGGTGTGAGATCTCTCTCCATTGTTCTTCCGTAGGATCCACTCCAGTAGGGTTATGAGCACAAGCATGAAGGAGAAAGAACGAACCATTTGGAGCATTCTAGAAAGAAAAACATTTTTTAAAACAGAAAAAAGAATAAGATATCAAAAATGTGAATTTACATACA
Organism: Pelargonium nanum; assembly: GCA_036897485.1. NCBI lineage: Eukaryota > Viridiplantae > Streptophyta > Magnoliopsida > Geraniales > Geraniaceae > Pelargonium > Pelargonium nanum. Next base: position 36,145 of record JAYMTF010000045.1, read on the forward strand.
ATGCAAAGGCGAGCAAAACAAGAAAACATAAAATAAAATATGATTAAATGAACCACCATGGAAAATTAGAGAGTGCATTGTGTACCTTAACATCGTCCATCAATGCAGCAAAATCTAACCCTCTAGTCTCAGGGTGATAGTAATGGAATGTCCTTTGAGGAACCTGGGCATCTTTCCAGATATTATGGTGGCTGTTAAAATAGAGGGTTAAAAATCTTATTAAGGAAAATGAATCTACATTGACTCAATAACTAATAGCAAAAAAAGGTGTAAAGGAAAAAGTAGTAAAAGAAAAAAAGAACTAACTTGGACCAGGTTGGAACTGGAATGTAGATTTGGGAATCAGGCCGAAAACGCTTCTGGAAGTCTGCAAACAGTCTGCACGCACCAGTTCCTGAGAGTGATTGCACAGCTGCAATCCTTTTATCTTTGATGAAATCAGAGTTCTCACCATAGGCCAACTTCAGCGTCTCTTCAACCATCTTCACACTCCCTCCCATAGGAAGGTACTCCCTGATATATAGATAGAAATTTCAATGACTTGTCATTTCAGAGGAATTTTTAAAAAAAGGCTTGTATAAGTGATGTGGAAACAGTAGAAACAAGAAACCAGGTGCAATTCTGGTTTCGATGGAGCACAAACAAAGAAAGAAGGAAAAAATAGGGAGACTTGCGACCATAAAGTAATAGTTTTTCTTACCATTTTCCATCAAACTCTTGAAATCATTTTTTTGCAATCATTCTTACAATGCTACTTGAAAAGCTTTAGCTTTTCAGGCTAGTAGACAACATAAATTCCAGAGAGGTGGCAGTATCCACAAGGTGCTGTTAAAAAAAATGCATACTGTGGAAGTTTTGAATAGATTTTACTTCGAAGAATATGAGCCATACATTCATAGACTCCATCAAATATACCCTACTAAACTTTTTTATTTCTTTTGGTACAAGAAGGAAGCACTATCGCTTTGGACCAGAGTTTTTCACCCAAACCCCCGCCCACCCAATCACCTGAGATAAATCTTCATTATAAAGGATTTAGTAATACTCCAAAACATATTTTAGAATTAGTATTCACTTGATGAAACTGACTGCATTGAACTAAAGGGATCCCTAATTCCCTCATGATGACTGCTACAAGGTCCTTGTATTCAGTTGAGGTGAGAATGAATCACACACACTACAAATTTCTGTAGTGTAATAGACTCATGAACAAGTTATTTGACATAACAAAGTAATCACATTAGCAACAAACTGAATGAAATGAACTACTAGGGTTAGTATTGAAACTATGGTGGACAGCAGACTAAAGTTTCGATTTTTTTTTCTTCATAAAAAGTTAAAAATGGAACCAAGTCTAAACAAAGCACCTAGGATCTTTTTAACAAAATCCCTAGGTTTCAATTAGCATTTGAAATCACAATAATGCATGTCCTCTTAGTCAACTATAATTATCAAAATGAAAAATTCATATCCACTAGCAAAAGCAAAATTACCAAGTTGTACCAACAGCATCATAGCCTCAAACTCTACCATAGAATGTAACAAAATAAATGAGAATCAAATTGGCAAGTGGAAAACTGGTATGAAAAGGGAATTTGAGGGGACCACACCAAAATGATGCAAAATCCAAGAGCACTTCATTAGGTATATATTTACATACATTTTGCAGCTACATAATTAATTCATGATAACAACTCTGTGAACTGTGAAGAGTCACAAAAACACATCTCATAATAACAATTTAGACTATAATATAATCAAGACTTTCATTGATAAAAATATAATCAAGTAACCACTCACATGTTCAAGTTTCCGGCAATCCTCCGTTCTGCTTCTCTAACACAATCGAGCACAACTGGCTTCCCATTATCATCCCGGTAAGCACCCTTTCATTCCAATAAAAATTAATTAATAAAATCAGTCTCCTTAGAGATATAAAATCAAAAGTATAGTTGACAAAAGAAACAGATATGTTCGAGAAATTACAATATAATAATTCAACATCTGGAAAAGCTTGCACCTTTACCATTCTAAATTTTCAACCCAAAACACAAGATCAAACGTATCTGCTTAACTTTCAAATAAAATAAAAATCCGACTTCTGCAACAGAATAATTAAGCTAAGATTTCACAATCCCTTAAACCAGTCAACAACAAAGGATCTAAGCTTAACTTTCATTTTCCTTTCTTTCCATTTTCGCAGCAACCAAACAGACATGCACGATTGAAAACCCAATCATTTCAAATCAGCTCAAAGCAGTTCACGTATCTGCTGATTCGAAAATTCAAATTCCGAGAAATAGACGAGAATTATAAAAACAAAGATAGCGAACTCACAACTCCAACATTGACTTTATCGGGGCTGGGATCGGCGAGGAAAGCTTCGGTGACGCCGAGGATGGGGTCCTTGGCTGCGGGCTCCACGCTCCGCCACCAAGACGACATAGATCGCGCTCCGACGACGGAGCTCGGGGTCAGGATCCGCCGGGAGATCGCTGTACGAATCGACGCCATAGTCGCTGCTGCTTCTGAGTCTGCAAATTGATCTCTTTATCTTCTTGACTGAAGAAAGAAGCTGAGACGCTATGGTCGGGAATGAAAATTGCACTACTTTTTATATTACAAGCAATCGCTTTGATATGCGTGAGATGCTTGATCGCATTGAGCCATTGGGTTTTGGCTGATTCGCGTTCGATATTTTTAATATTATTTTAAAGTTAATTACAAATCTACCCCACATTTTATTTTGGTTGGTTTGTTTTTTCTTTATTGGCTGCTCAATTATGGCCCATATAGACTTTTTTTCTATATGGAATATATCTTTATTTCCCTTAAAAAAAATTATATGTGCTGATGAATTTACTATTTTACCCTATTTGTTGGATATGCCTTGCTCTTTGGCTGTCTGAAGCAATGGCAAGAATGTCATTTACTATTGGACCAATTCTCTTGTGACTACCAATGTATTGAGCAAGATCATGATACTATCATAAAATTGAGTTATCATTTTTTAAAGAAAATTTTGATTAACAAAACAATGGAACCTACCAAGAATGTTTTGAGTTCAGATCATTACAAATCATCGTGTGATGAGCTGATCCGATACAAACATTACACAATTATTAAATGAGTACAATTATAAACATATCAAGCTCAAAGACTCAAGCTTTGTGCAAATGCTATGGAAGCATATGAAAACAATAGCTCCATTTGAACAGGCAACAGTAAAGAATATTAAGATAAAACCAATGCAATTATGCTGAAAATTATATCTTTCAACAACATTAGTTGAGATAAGAAAAGAAACAAGTAAAAGGATTGTGCTAAAGAACAATACTCCAAAACATCTGCCAAAACTTGACAAGTAAAAAGAGTAATAGATGCTGGTGTAGTACACATCAACCAGTCAAAAAACTAAATAACTAAAGACTAACAAGGCAGGGGATTGATTAACCGGTAATGTTTTGGGACTTGTTGAGGATCACACCCTCATATTTAACCTGGAACCACTTCATTGCATCATCCTTGGTGACCCTGTGCTGGATCCCAACTCTGGACTTGCACCTGCGGCGACGACCAACACGGTAACCAGGGCGCTCAAGGACAACATAGAAATCCATTCCGTAAATACCAGTGGAGGGATCATACCTGCAAAATAACAAATAAGAGTTAAATTGTGGGGTAGCAAAAAACAATTTAGCTCATTCATCAGCACTCATTAAAGAATCAAACACTAATAAAAGAACAGCATTTCCGAAGAAAAGTGCAATCCCAACCATGCCCAACCATGTTCTCAAGGAAAATGAGGATTTTTTTAAAACATATATGGCAATTTCATTCAACCTCATTTCATTAGTATTCACTCTAACAGCTCTAAAAGACTAAGCATGAGTGTTTTTCAGTACAATAATAATACAAACCAAATAACATGATCAATCCAAAGCCTTGTCATCTCAGTGAAAATAGACATACAACTCGGTCTGTTGGCAGATATTGAACTTATAACTTTTCTAAAACCAAATAGATTGGCACTCAGTCAATTAAACTTAAGCTTCAAGAAACATATCTAAGAAGGCACCGCAAACATTTCGTGTAGATAATAATCAAAATATATGAACCTTCAAATATGCCAGACAGAACCATTAGCGTCCAGAGAAAATTATAACCAAACCTAAAGACAACTTCAAACTACCCAAGCGCATATCCGGGCATCGAAAGAGTTCCAAGTAGGAACTTGGAACCATGTCAACAAATAAAATCAATAATACAAATCAAATAGGGAGACGTTTGCTTACTTGATTCCAAGATCAATGTGCTCTTGGATACCAAAACCGAAACAGCCAGTGTCACTGAAGTTCCTTCGGAGAAGTTCATACTCCTTAACCTTCAAGCCGCTCTCCAGAAGTTGCATTGCTTTATCACCCCTGACAGTGACGTAGCAAGCAATCTTCTCATTACGCCTGATCCCAAAAGACCTAACAGTGTACCTTGCTATTGTTCACAAAAGAAAAAAGTTGAGTATAAGCTTGCAAATATTGTGGTATATAGTAAAAGCATAGATCCAAATCACCATTAAGTGATAAACAAACAAGATTCAAGACCTACTACAATTTTCTAAGCTTATCTGAAATCAATCAGTGCATAATCTAAGGTTTGCTTGCAAAGATAATATTCATACAATGTACATCAAATAAGGCGTATTTCCCTTTGCTATATGAATAGGCTTTCTGCCCACACAAAAACTCACTAACAAAGAGTACATCTAATCAAATTCATATACACAAGTCAAGAAAAAAACAATCACTAGCAAAAACCACAAGATTCTTCACTTACGAATAGTAATGGGGAAACATGAAAAAATAAGATATTCACTAACCTATAGTAACAAACCAATCCAAACCAAACTAGAGCTTGAGAACTTAATATTAAAATCCCATTACCCTCACGCAATTGAATGCAGATAAAGAGAAGAAAAATCAAAGCTTTATATTCATAGCAACCAAACAAACCCGAAAAAAAAATCACCTTTGGAGAAAACTGGTGTCTGCCCGCTGAGCTGTTCGAGCACCTGTACAAAAGAACGCAACATTAGTTCAATATATAATAAATCAACAAAGGAACAAAAGGTTAGAATGAGATTACGATTTACGAGTGTGTACCTTAGCGGCTCTGGTGAGACGATCACCGCTCTCGCCGACGGAGATGTTGAGGACCAATTTCTGGACCTTGATCTCCCTCATGGGGTTCGATAACTTCTTCTCTGCGGCCTGATTCGCCATTTTCGAATCCAATGCAACAACAAAAACACAAAAGTGAGAAACCAAATCTGTTAATGCAAGTAGAGAGAGCGGGAGAGATAGAGAAACGGTAAAATCTAGAGAAAGAGAAAGAGACTGACCATTGGAAAGGTTGGGGAAGCTGCTGCAGCCGCCGATGGAGGAGTGAGAGATGAGGATTGAAGCGAGAGAAGAGAAAAGAGAAAACCCTAATATGTTGGGGATAAAATGGAGCTAGGGTTTTGACGAGCCCGTGTCAACTGTCTAATGACGAAAACACCCTCCACTTATCAAACTTTTTACTTTTTCTTCTCTTCCAAACGTTTATTTATAACAACACACTACTACAATGATACTTATAAACTTGTCCAATTCAATGGTAATTGTGGATCAAACTTGCTAAAGTGTTGGTATAAGCATTTTAAATTTTTTATAGGTCACGTATTTGAATTTTTTGTTTGTGAATTCGTTTAAACTCCACATGTTTTAATTTAATATTCATTTTTTCAAACATTTTAGTCCAATCAGTTCAACACGTAACAATAATAAGTATAGTCTTTGATTCAAGAATATTTCAAATTTTCGTCCAATTCAATCTTATACGGATGCACAACTCTACATAAATATAAAGAAAACGCTTCATTTCAAAGTTGACGATTTGGACATAAAATCTTACCTACATTTTTTTCAAAGAATAAAGTCATGTAAAATAAACTTGTATAATTCGAAGGTTGAGTTTATAAAAAAAAAGTACATATTTACTCGCGCATTCCATACAAAGCATGTGTATTTCCTTTACTCACAACCTATTGTCACATTAGCCAAACTTTAAGTTGATGTTATTGCCGGTGTTCATAAAAATAATGAAAAGATGACAACTTCAAGCAATATATACCAGTCCTACTCCTGCGTGCAAAAGAACAGCAAAATTACAAAGAATGGATACCAGAGAATGATTTAAACCACCACATTTGGTTAAACATTGATGCATTTTCTCTTCAAACCCAGCCCATGTTGCTCTTCAAAATAATTTTTGCCTTGCACTACTCTTTGTTTATGCGTAACCTTAGATTATTCAGCTGCAGCTTCAGAACAAACCTTCTCGTGCAAGCGGTAGATCAGAGTTGACCCACACATCTGGGGTTCTCTTTCCAGGGCTGCAATAACGTCCTTCACACTAATACTACGAGCCACCCTCTGCGACATGGCAACTTGGTTTCTTCCAAACTTTCTACTAGTCCCTGTTGAATTATTAGTCGAGTAACGATTTCAAAATACAGAAATGGAAGTTGTGCGTCAATCCTGTCAGACAAGCTAGTCATATCATTTATCATTTTTCTTATTGCTCAGTTATTATATCATCATCTGGACAGTAGCTATGATTATGGAATCAGCCAATTACACTATGATAATTGTATAGTTTATCTATTGAACCAACAAAATCTGCATCGACAATTAAATTAAGAGCTTGATAAAGAAAAATCAAAACCAAGCTTACCCGATACACCAACAGGAGAAAAATATCCTCTTTTTTCTGCATCTTGGTTTTCTCTTGTATTTCTTCCAGAGGTTGACGAAGACTTGCGATTAGTATCTTTTCCTGGCTGAGAACCAGATGCAACATCTGTTCCTCCGTCGCTTTTCTGGCGAGCTTGCTCAGCCATAAGTTGCCATTTTGACAGCAAGTCATCTCCTCCAACAGCAGCGCGGGCAGCAACATTTGCGGCTGTTGTCCTCATTTTATCATCCTCCTCCTTGTTTACCTTTGCATACCAGAAAGTTCAACAATAGTCTCTTTAATTTGGCAGTGATAAATATATAGTGTCTGCAAATGAATCTTCCTAGAAGGTTTGATACCTTGAGTGACTTCATACGACCATCATCCTTTCCATTATCACCATCAGCTCCAGTACTGTCCTCAGGCTACATACAGGTTCATAAATAATTAGTGACATAAAACAATATACAGATGACAACAGCTTAAAAGTAATAAAGACAGCAGCCTCAGAACTCTCATAGTCATATGACTCGCACGAACCACATATGTTAACGTATTATAAAATGCATCTACTTTGCATATGGATCTGTTTCTTATCAGTCTGTTTATAAGAAATGCCCTAAGCAAATGAACGGATCGTAATCCTTGCACAGAAAATAAAAGTTACTAACTTCATTTTGTTTTCGGAGCTTCTCTGCTTCAGCCTGTTTTTTCTCCCATTCTTCCTTAGCTTTTCGGTTCATTGCAGCAATCTGTTGCCGGACATCTGAGACGATGAGAGTTCGGTGTCTCGGCTTCTCTGCATCAACACGCTACAAATTTGTTCTGAGTTAGAAAAATAAACAATGATCGAATCATATAGATGATTCAAGATAACAGAAACAGAAAAACAAAATACAACTAACCTGTTTTGACAATCTGATAAGATTATTGATCAGTCCCCGCATTCTTTCCTCCACGCACTGAAGAGTCGCTTGTATAAGAAAATATATGAAATATAGTTAAAAGGACAAGTAGCTAACATCATACCAGAGACAAGCACCGCTCTACTTCATTGCTTATATTCTTCACTCCACATTTGGTCACTACCCAAAAAAAAACACACACACACACAAAGCAAATGTCAACAACTGTGCTACTAAAACTCTTTTTCCATCAAGCAGAAGCAAATGCAATTACAGTAATCATAACAAAAGTGGGGATTTTAACTGATCTCAGCCAGCTTCTTTTGAAGGGGACTTTTCTGCAAAAGAAGCTTTTCTTCTTCTTCTTGTACTACTTTTCGAGATGCTTCAGAAACTCGACTGTCCTTGGGACCAGAAAATAGCTGTTCTTCCTCTTCCTATTTAAGAGCAGAATTCCATTAAGATTTCTAACTTCATAATTCTGAAAAGAGTGTAGTATATATTCATTTTAGCTGAAACTCAGGGAGGAGAATGAATGAAGGTTAAATATGAAATACCGTACCCTTAGATTAACTCCGCTAACAGCAGTGACATCATTAAGTTGATCAATGCTTTGATCCAGAAAAGCTCCAGATACTTTTTGCTTTTTACTGAAGGATGTTCGCAGAAAGCAGTAGAAATGTATTAATAAAGGTTACCACAGCACGAATAGTTTTTTTTTCGAGAAAAAAACAACTCATCTTGTTGCAGGAGAAGTCATTTCACCTAGGCAGAGGTGGAGAGGAACCATGTGAATCCAGTGGTTTCTTCTGGTCAACAGAAGTCATTTTAGGAGGAGTCCTTGCATTAATGCTCAATGGTGAAGCTGTAGAGGGGGTCCGAGAGCCTAACTGATCATGTATGGATACACCATGGAAGTTAATTAGAGATTCATTATGAAGCAATAACAGGCCATAATTATATACTTTCAAGGCAGCACTTGAATTCGATATTTTAAAGGGTAGAAAACATAGTATTCACAAAAGTCATTCGCACAGGTCTGTCATAGCAAATATTTGTTCATCACATTTTTGTATACTGCATTGTGTACTACAAATATATTTTCCTTTACGGTCACAAATGATTTAAGCTGTGTACGAAAGTATTCAAGGTAGAATGACTTCTAGCAGGAGGTAAAATTACTATTAGATCCCACTCAGGATATATAGCATTTGAAGACTACAAGTAATGACATATTCTATAAATTTGAAAAATAAAATAGCTCCCCTTGAGATTCCAAACACTCTTCATTCAATTCCATGTGAAAAGCAGATCCCTGCACTCTTGCATAGTCACAGAAGGAGAACATTGCAAATAGCTAACAAAACTCTCATTAAGAAAACAAAACTTCTAATTTTTCACACTCATGATAAGATTTCCAAACCATGTGCCCAGGTCAAGAGTAAAAGATAATTTCACACAAAGTAGTTTTATTATGAGGCTATAACACGTGCAAATCATTGGTAGTTCCATAAAAAAATATATGCATCAAGACCACAACGAACTAGTAAAACATTGATGATCAAGATGAAATTACCGGGGCATTAGAGTCCATCTGTGAAGGCAAGGAAGGAGAAACTGAACTTGGAGGCACCATGCTCGTAGATGTTGAGAAATCCATTCTTGAAGACTGTTTCTCTAGAGATTCATCCTTCATAGTTCCTGACACAGCATTTCCTTGGTCAACCTGTGGAGCAGAAAAAGATGATAATCCCTTTGGTGTACCCACCTGGGATTTTTGCCGTTGATCATTAGCCTGATCAACGAGTTCTTGTTTTACATAATTCATTGATGTTAAAGAGCCGGGGTTATGTTCTTTACTGGTTGTTGATTGCCAAGGAACAGGGTTCTGATGCATTGTTGGGCTACATGTAAACTGAGACAGAGATCCACTCTGCCCTCTCTTGGTATCATTAAAAGAATTTTGCCTCTCAAACTTAGGTACACTCGTGCTTACTCCTCCTAACTGGGTTCCACCCATGCTTTGATGAAGCGGAATTTGCCTCATTTGTGGATCATGAGATTGTGTTTTGAGAGATGATGCGGAAGTATTGACATTTGTCCCAGGATACTGATGATAATTACCACCAGGATTACCATACATGGGAAAGGATGTCTGAGGGAAGTGCACGTGTTGTTGCTGCTTGCTGAGCCCTTGAATGGGGATTGACGAGCGCTCCCCTTCTTGATTGACAGTGCTCAAATTGGAAGAAGAAATTTGGCCTACTTGCATTCCATGTGAATCTAAGTGACGTTCAACCTCTCGGGAATTTTTAGCAGTGTTTTCTACACCTGGATAGGTAGACTCGGTCTGTGCTTTGACAGCTGAAGATGAAGCATGGGGCAGGTCGGCTTTTCCCTTTTGATTAAGTTGTGCCGATGCTTGGCGATCAGTGAACTGTGTGGTACTGCCATTAGAGGCTGGTATCCTCAACTGGTGTTGAGGAACTGAAGCTTTTGACTGTAGCTGGAATTGGTTTGGACTTTCCTGAGAGTGCAGAAAAGCTTGATCTTGATTTTTGACATTGGCACAAAATGAAATTCAGAAGTAGTACTGCCTTACAAATGCTTACCTGCCCATGTAATTGGGATACCGCCGTCTTTAACATCTGATCCCCAACAATATTTCTCATTAACCTCACAAATCCTTCTTTGGGGATTTCATTTTTCTAGAAAAACATTGACAGTTGGAGAAACCAGGATACAAATAACACATCAAATAATTGTAGTTGAGGAAAAGAGAACAATTAATAGTTTAAGTCAGAATCCTACCTTTAGTTTATCATAAAGTGTTTGAAGTTGCATGGCTCTGTTTTTATCTAGTTGGGGCAATATGACTGGCATCAATTGGGTAAATGGTACTTGCTTACTACGAATTGCTGTGTTATTTGCTTGCTCTGTGACTGTAGCCTGTTGATTACTCATCTTTTGTAATTTTAAGTACTGAGAGTCTGAATTATGCATTCTGTCTTGCTCATGTACAGGGACAGAATTTGTTTCAGAAATCTGCAACCCAGTAGTTTGGGTAATGTGGGAAGCAACTTTGTCTCCACGCTGTTGTAGATGATCATCTTGGGATTGTTGGAGCTGCAACTGGAGGCAATTGAGCTCTTGATTATTTGATTGTTGCAACGGAACATTAGCATTGGACCCTTGTTGCTTTAGCTCCATTTCAGATGAAAGGTAACCACGCTGCTGTGCAGCTTCTAGGTTTTGTTGATTTTGATAGCCTGTACTTTTACCCTGGTCGGTATTTTGCCACTGAAGAAAGGACTGGCTGGAAGTTAGGTTGCTTCCTTGAGACAAAACTGCTGCATTTTTCAGTTACGCATATCATATATAATCATTAAAATTTTGACAAAATATAAGAAAATAAAAAAGAAAGAGCAAAAGAGGCTATAAACTTTAATTAAGTGAGCTAGACCTCATAATATCTGCAAGATAATTCTCCTGCATTCTGAAACCTTAAATTTCTTCCATTGAATATATCTTATATCAGATATCTAATCATAAGAGAGCAAAATCAGCTGAGAAACCAATTTGGTTTTAATATGGAAACCATGCATTCAAATTTTTAATATGGAAACTAATATAGTACACTTATCCAGATTCTCACTCTAACAACCATAATCCAATTCCAACTCGAAATAAAAATCACAATATATCCATGAAAAATAGGATCAAAAAAGTTAATTGATGTTGATTAAGGTCATGTATCCTGGGACCTGGGAGTTCAATAACATCAATGAAACAACAAAATAAACTTTATAACTAATGCTATCTTGCTCCGCTTCTGCACTTGGCCTATCCATAAAAAGTTCAACCTACATCAACTCATAATACAAATGAAACCAAGCTAATTGCCATAGCTGCTAATCTCTCCTAAAATTCGGCACAGTTAAGTAAAGCAATCAACGAAAAAAACATCTAATCCTCTCAACAACACAAATAAACTATTCCTAATGGTTCTTTAACCAAAGGGGTTTAGTATACATATCAACTGAGCAACCTAAACTAATGATCAATTTAGACAAATTAAGATAATGTCATCAATATAAAACAGTGATCAAGGCTTAGTATGATACCAGCAGCATCAGATTCAGAGAGCTGAGAAGTGGACACGTGCCCTCCAATGTCTCTGTTTAGGGCAGCTTGGAAGGCCTCCACAACCGCCCCAGAATGCATACTTTCATCCTATGAAAAACCAAAACAGCACAAACGGTTTATTTATTTTTACTAGAACCCTAATCCGTACGAATATGAGATCCATTGGAGATCAATAGAGAGAAAATTAGAGAAGGAGAGGACGGACCTCGTCTTCCTCAAGAAGCTTCATTATGGAAGGGTCCATGGCGATTGGTGATGGACTGTGTACAGGAGACGGAGTCGAGTCTCTATGGCTGCTTTGTTCGGAGGATATTCTCTCTCCCGGTGCTGCTTAAGCAAATCAGCGATTGCGCTCAGTTGCGAACCGTACAATGTGAAGCAATGCGTAAAAGAAATCGGGGAAACTGAGAGATGAACCTGGTGGTCCGGCGAGGTTTCTGTCGCGCGTCGACGGCGCCGGGGAAATGCTCGGCCGGCGTTGTATGGGAGGGGCTGGTTGGTCGTCCTGGCAATTACTGGGTGTGCGATGGTTGAAGGAGGAAAAAGAAAAGCTAGTCGGGTGGGTTTACCGTTTGCGTTTACCGTTTGCCCATATAAATCAAAACCGACCCAAGATCAAATAGCTTTTATTTTTCGGTCTAAACCATGAGGTTCATTAGCGGATCCGCAAACTCGCGGTTGACAAAACCGTTTTACTATATCCAGACTAACTCTCATTCGAGTGTAAGCCACAATTAAAACTCATCCATCTCCCCATGAGTATGTTGAGCGAGGATCGAACACAAGCGTTCTTTCCACTCACGCAGTTTGTGTAGCCAACTGTGCCACTACCCTGGGTAATAGCCTTTTCCTTTTAACCTTATGTTGATATATTTGACAATTGCAAGTTTGGAATAGAATTGTTCGAGTTTGAGATGATAAAAACATAACCTAAATATATATACTCAAAAAGGTTTTGAAATAGAAAAGTGATGTAGTATATTTTAGGGCTCATAAGTTGAAAATCAAAATAGAATATGTCTATAGATCTTGTTACTTTCAAGTTTGGTTAAAATTAAAAGGAAAATACATACGCATCCCATAAATATATCACTTAAAACACGTGCCCTAAAATAAATTTTCAAAACAGACGGTCACGGTAAACATGTTCACGTCTTTCGTCAGTTAAAATAAACGGAAAATCACACTTAAGTAATCGTGTGCATTTCATGTAACTTATAATTTTAGTACAATGCTCATTTTAACCTTATCTCTTATTCCTATGAACATACAAATGTATGATGAACATATGAACATTACGATGAACATAAGAAGATTTTGGCGCTGGAATATGCTTTTGCCAGGTTTGGAAGGTATTTTCTTGAACTCGTGATGCCCACAAAATTTATTACTAAAAATATTCGTCCATCCGTTCCGAAAAAAGTTGACAATCATTTCCTAAAATTTTGTTTTAAAGCAAAATTTGACCATTCTCTACTTCAAAATTTTGAACTTTATTTAAACTTTGTGGTTCTTGGCATTTAAATTTTCTGAAATTCATACATCAATCCTTACTCTCAGACAAAAGCTCTTTATCTACGACTTGTCTTCCAAAACTTGTAGCCACTCCTTTATTAGAATTAACATCTTTGAGACTTTGAAGTAACACGAGTGGTCTCTCTTTTGTATTTTCCCATGTCTAAATGATCATTTATTTCATTTTAGGATCAGAAATGCATTAAACTAAAATCTATTACCGTAACATAAATTAAACCAAAATCTATTACCGCAACATAAATTAAACCAAACTCCACACGTGTAGTTAAATTTTTATTAGCTACGTGTCTATGCCCATACTAATTCTTTTATGGGGTAAATACATATTACTACCCAATTGGAAGGTCCCAAAACACTTCACTACATTTTTTTTATTTTCAAAACAAATGCACCCTCATGTTTTCACCTCACTCTTGGAACAGTAACGTCGTTAACTCCTTCATGAAATTGACGGATATGCCCCATCTATATCTTGCTTTTCTTTCTTTCCCTCATCTGAACTCTCAAACACTCCCAAATCTCTCTCTGCAACTTCTCAGCTCGGAGAAGAGTCCAACCAGCCCAGCCACTAATGTTGGAGAAGAGTCCAAGCCGCGCCAGAGCTCAACGCCGGAGACAATTCATGTCCAATCCAGTCTCGACGTACTGGAGCCACGTGCGACAAACCACAGGTCGGAGATTAGGGCACAACTCCAGCGCCGCCCTCAATCGTCGTTTCTGATCCGCCGTATTTGAGGGCGGCGCTGGAGTTACGATGGTTTCTGACCCGCCGGCAGAGCTCCAACTCGCCGGAGCCATCTCTTTCTCAACCCACGATGCTAGCTGGAACCCTCTTTCTCACATATTCAAGTATTCAACCCAGCCTTTAATTTGTCGATATTTGACTTTACCATGGAAGAGTGACCAAATATGAGTTGATTTTGGCTCCAACGGTTCAAATCTTGGCCTCAATGTTTGAGATCTTCCATGGAATTGTTGATCTGGCTTCCTCTATGGAATCCTGGGTACGAAATTAGTGTTAACCTGAATTATTGGTCCTTGACAAGAAGTTTATGACTGTTCTTCTTAACCTTTTATGTGATTTGTACATGATTAACTGATTTGTACCTGAATTGTGTTACCTATATGCAGTGGATCTGTACATGGTCTTGCATATATAAATTAATTTTTGCTTTTATGAAATTTTGAGAAGGCAAGCAAAGGTATAATTTTAGGTGCATTTATTTTTGATAATTTCATATTGATAAAGATCTCATATTAGTTTTGTAGTGTTTTTTCTGATTTGTCAAGATAAAAAATAATTTATATGTGAATCAAAGATAAAAATCTTCTAAACGAGTTCAAAAAAAAAAAAAAAAACTGGCATAACCTTCAGCCAAAAATTGCAGATTCTGGTGAACATGGTAGATACTTGAATGTAAGGGGTAGTTTTGGCATATAATGATATAGATGGTCATGTGCCAAGTACATGATGGAAGAGAAACAATTTTTTCTGTTAGAATAGATGAAGTACAGATGGAGGGAAAACATGGGGGTGTATTTGTTATGAAAATTCAAAAGAGTAGTTATGTGTTATGGGACAATTGAATTGTGTAGTTATTTGTATTTATCCCTTCTTTTATACGATTATAGGAAATTCTATAAGTTTGCAAATACATACACAACATATCAACAAAGACATACAACTAATAAATATATATAGAAACAAACAAACTCGATTGAGCATGGTAGAAGATCTGTCAAAACGACTTCTCTAAAACATGAGAGCAATAACCATAAATATGCTTTAGGCGTCAACAGTTGAGCCTACATTACGTTTCTTCATTTTTTATCCAATTCTCGCATAAATTTTCTAAAAATAACATGATAACACTGAGTACAAGATTGATGGTTTATAATTTTTAAAAAATGTATCGTAACAAATATTTCTCAACGACTTATTGTTACTTGTTTTAGTTAGAGCAAACATTCAATTACGTGTAACAAATTATAGGAATAAATATTTGTTTCATTTTTTAAAAGGAAGGTTTGTTTAATTGTTATATAGTAAAAATGGAATTATATTTTTTTATCGGAAAATGGAATTATATATTTGTAACGTATTGAAATGCGTGCCCTAAAGGCTAAAACATGTGAGATGATAATATTTTGCTCGAGTGGTAGTGCTCTTGTCTTGAACAAATAAAACCAGCTTGCAATTCTTACAATCACTCCTTTCTTGAAAGGTGCAATGAAAGCATCCAAAATCATGGCACATTATTTTATGGAGGACCCTCTTTTCCACTCACAATTAAGATCCCATAACTATGCCATTGGTCTGTCTCTTCCCAAACCAGAAAAGTTGGATCTACCTAAAAATGTGGGGCCGTTTTGCAATTATCCACAGCACCAACTTGTCAACAATGCATTTTATACATATTATTTCAAAACCAAGGCATTATCATAAAGCCATCTATGAAGGTCGTGTATCATGTGCTCTTTATTTACAATTACACTTAACAATCCAATGATGAACCCTAGTGGCGGAGTCAACCCTCGAAAGTAAAAGAAAGTTAACATGGACTGAACGGAACATCAGTATCGGTTTAGGGTGGGCACTTGCCAACTGCAGCCTACTCCTGACTCCGCCATTGATGGAAAGTGAGGAGCAACATTACATGTTATCTTACTGTAGATGCAACTGTGTGAGCCCAAAACTTGAGATGGTCTTTCATGTCCATCTCATTGCCTAGAGCTGGTACTCTCAGATTCATCATCAGTGCCTTCTCTTTCTCTTTTTGTTCCAAAACCTCCCATGCTTCTGATAAATAAGGTCTTGACACACCAACATGATCATCATCATCCTCAACAACCTTCTTGTCATCTTTCACATCTTCTCTTGATCCAAACCTCTGCAACCCAGGAATGATAGAGACCAGACTCGAATCCTTATCTTCCTCGGAGAACACAAACCCTAGATCCATGAACCCTTTGAGCTCATCGAACTCGAGCTCCGACAAGCTCTTGCTCACCTTCTTCTTTCTTCTCGCCGACCTAACTCTTGAACCTTTTGGATTATCATAACTCATCGCAACCTTGTTCTTGCCGGCCGGAGACTCCACCGGCAGCTCCTCCTTCATCACCTTGCCGGAGACGATCGTCTGAAGCCTCGGCGTGGTGATGAGGACTGAGTTGGGAGAGAAAGAGTATTGGTCGGAGGTGAAGCTACCTGAGCTGGTTTTGGAGAAGAGTGAGTGGTCACTTAGGGACCTAACATGGAGAGTTGGCAAGTTACAAAGGTTTGGTTTCTTGATTTGTTCTTGATGAACTTCAAGAAATGGGTTTGGTTCTTGAGGTGGTGGTGGTGTGGTGGTTGTGGAGGTTTCAAGGCCAAACCAGTTGGAATCAAAGAGCTTGAGTACCTCTTCTGCAGCCATTTTATTGGTGGGAATGGGGTTTTGTTAGGTAAGGAGGAGATAGAGGAGAGAGCTTTTGGAGATAAGCAATGAGCATATAGGACTTGTAACACATCGATATATATGTGATTACATTACATTATTGCCCTTGGTTTCCTCCTAATATTGCGGGAATATTTTTTATGGGTTTTGGTTTATTGCATGTTGTCATGTTGTGTTTTTTTTTTCTTATTTGAATTTTCTTGATAGAAAATGGAGACATGTTGTAATTATTGTATTGTTGTTATTCACATTATAAGTTGGTCAACCACCATGCTAATTGCTAAATGGGTTGAAATGGTCATTATAAAGTCATAGTTACAAGTATAAGTATATGATTAAAGTCACCTTCCATTCATATATATCCATATTTTACCGAGTAATATGATTTTGGTTTGGTATTGAAGTGAGTACTTGAAGTCTCTTTAATCATTTTAGATCAAAACTTAATTGTGGGTGGGTCAAAATATGACATATTTAATAGAATAAGTTAATATATGTCATGTCTCAAGGCAGAAAATAGGCATTTCTTTAGAGTAATAAGTTAATAATAGTTTATGATAGATAACCGTAAGATAGTATTTGTAAGAGAGGTGGTACTCGATTTATTTCAAAAGAGAAAATTTTTGTAGTTGACTTCACAACCAAAACTCGTTTATACACTACATATATGTTTTATTTTCATCTTCAATATTTGCATGTAGGTTGCTTGCATTTGTTGTGTGACTCAACACTAATCTTGTAACTAATAGAATTGTCCTTTAAAACTATATTCACTTGTCGGGGTTCATTTTTCAGCAATTTTAATTATATGGTTTAAGTATCTTTGATATTAAAATTTAAATCTTATTCAATCTATTTACGGATATTAAAGAAATGATAGTAAGAATTGATGTATGAATCTTATTCAACGTAATGTTAAGTTAATTCAAATTGATAAAAAGAAGAATAAAGTTATTGCATGGAAATATAGAATGAGTGACTTCAACAATGAATACAGTATTTAGTTTCAATTTAATATAATTTAAAGATTATGTACACAACAATAATGGGATTATTTAAAACCTAGTGACAATGCTAGTGGTATAAGCTTGAAGTCATTATCATAATCTGACGTGGATTTTTATCTCTGACTCAATGATTCATGCATCACTAATAAAGTGACAACATTTGTAATATTATCAATTATTTCTTCCAATATACATCTTATATTTACATGCATCTATATATGAAAATGAATATCAATCTAAGGGTATTTTTGGTAATTGCAATCAAGCATCTCGAATCTTCTTATGCTCATAATTGCTGTGGGCCTAAAAAATGCGTAAAGTTGACACAATCAAACTGTACCAATATTTGTGAGGCCCACAACGCGTGAGATAAAGAGGGGCCAGACTATATTTTTCATGTCTAAATTACCCCTCATTATGGGATTACAATATCAACCCTAAAGCTTATGCTTAATTGTGAGGTTTAATTCATGAATTAGAAAAGGGTTTTCAGGTGATTATAGAAGATAAAACATAAAAAATATATACTCCCTCCGTCCCAAAATGAGTGTCCAATTTGTCTAAATTTTTTGTCCCAAAATAAGTGTCATGTTTCTATTTTTAGGTTGTTATATTATTGTTTTTCCCAAAATAAGTATATTTTTCCGTCAGATGCATTGTTCTCTACATAGGCTTGTTTGAACATCTAAAAAAAACATGGTAGCAATATTTTTTCATTAATGAATTTGAGCCGAATATAAAAATTACATATAAATTTGATATATAACAATTGAGAACGACAAAAAAATAAACCATACATTCTTACCTATGAATAATATTGTAACATTCAAATCTTCCTCATCATTTTTTATAGATATTTGGTCACAAAATTTCTACCTAAAGAATAAATTTAATTCAAATGGTATTAGAGAACTTTAAAATATATAATAAAATCAATTAATGTATTTTTTTGATGAAAAATTAATGTATTTAATTCATATAGTTTATTGAATACAATAATATTTTAAGGTAAATAATGTGATTCACATGATGTGGCCACGTCTGTTATGATAACGATTTTTTAACCAATTTAATTAGAATTTATTATATTAATATAATGTGAAAATGGCTAACAATAATTGTTAAGGTGGCACTACTCATACATATCAACCACTTGTAGTTTATTTCCTCAATAAAACGCATATATAAGTCACCAGTATGGGACAATAAATATCTGATTGTTGGGATACTTAAAATTAATTTAAGTATAAATTGATAATGGCAATATAAGATTTATTTTGTTGTGAATCAATTGAATCGCGTTTTATCCGTATCGAGTAAAAATAACTATAAGAGTGATAAACTTTTCACCGTCAAGTTTCACTACTATTTTTATTTATTTTGGAGTAAGTTTTCAAGTTAACTTTAAACAAATTTCTTCCAGCAAATCAGACGGCTAACAATTAACAGTAATAATATAATTTGTTATGATAAGTGTCAACTCGAAGTTAAATTATAGACAACAATAATATACAATAGCGGAAATAGCCGTTAAAAGTGTAATAACACATTTTTTAGAATTAATATTATGCTATTTAAATTTCAATGAAATAACCTTTTAACTAAAATTATGTCTTCTTGATTGATACCACTTTATGTTCCTTTTGGCTAGTTTGCGTTATGTTTTTCAGTTGTTTTGCATTCTTGATTTGGTTAGATTTGGTTTTTTATGTTATGTCTTCTTTGTACTTAGTTCATATCATTAATTTTTTTTTGAAAGGTAGTTCATATTATTTATTAATGAGAAGTACTAGCATATTTTCTTAAAAAAAAACTAAAATATGTCAACTCTTTTCAAAATAGTAGAAAACAAATGAATATTCAACCGATGCCAAATGTGAAAACCATATTATTTATTCAAGCATGCACGTACTGTGGTCCTACATATAATGCATATATCACTATAGCAGCACGTGATTCATTCGATAACATGCTTCTCCGGCATTTTCGGATTCGTGTTTGTGAATATTATTGTTTTTTAAGGATATTTTTATAGAACACGTGCTTAACTGCCTATCTCATTTTTGGAGGAATGTCACGTGTTTAGTTTATTTACAGTACATATTTTACATTTGGGTATCTGAATCTAACTATGAATGTGTTTCTGGTTTGGATTGTTGGGCTTAATGGGCTTTAACGGAAGTATAAATTGACAATCCCATATATATTTTTTTTTTTGATAAACTATTGACGATCCCATATTGCCATCAAGTGATGAAGATTTGTATATTTTTAGTTAAACATAGCAATTTCTTCTTCTTCTTCTTCTTTTTGTTCAAAATTATATTTATTGATTCTTATCACTTTTGTCTTTTATCATCCATTCCAAAAAGCATATTTGATTTTCCGTTGGTCTCATATTTGTTTTAACACATGATGAAATAAGGAACTAGAAAAATATTTGGAATAATTATCTTCGCTCCGCGAGCCATTCTGCATTATTTATTACGATCTATAGCCACCTCGTCCCTACGAGTCTTTTTTAGTCTCCATTCATGACTCACTGTTACCTCGTCGACCACAAGCGTCCTTGGGTAGTCGTTCACGAACCATTGTCACCATGCCCCCGCGAGCTTTCTTGGATCTTTATACATGATCTATTGTTGCCTCTCTCGTACGAGCCTTATTGGGCCTCCATTTATGACCCAACATTATCTTGCCCTGCATGTCACCTTATGCCTCTATAAATACCCACTCTATAATTCTCTCTAGAGTGCTTCTTAGTGAGGTGTAGTTTGAAGTTCTCTAGAATGAATTTTCACTCTTACGTCAGAGGCGGATTTTGGAAAAAACACACTCAAGTCTTCCGTTAACGATGTGTTACTCTTGTGCAAACTTCAAGAACTCAGAAGCAGTAATTCAAGTCTCGACCTCTAGCTTCATTCCCATAATTCAAGACTTATTCCAATGTGGTTGTATTAACACGTGAACAAAACAACAAACATATATATTAGTATGATACTTTAACATATTTAAAAGAAAGTTATATAATCTCATGTCACCAATCCAATTAACATATTATAGGAAGGAGGAGAAAAAAAAAATACTATTTCCCCATTAGAAGTTATTATATGAATTGTATGTTATTTTAGAATTGAGTTCTGGAAAAGTGCTGCTTAAAATAGCTAGAAGCCAGCCAAATATCCACTTTTATAGCTATATCTTGGCATCTTGCCCATTTTGCCAACATCTTATCTTGAACTACTATTCAACACTATAATGAATCTATATTTCCACCATAACTGCAATTCAAAACCAGAACAAAAGTTTAATTCTATTCAGATCAACTGAACATAAAATATGTCAAGTTGAAGGAATCAGTCCACTCCCCAAATAAAAACCTAATTTGAATATTGGGGATGTCCAGCAAATTATTAAACAAAATGGCTTATTGTCATATGTTTATATTAGTTTTCACACTACTAGCAAATTCAACTTTTGTTTAGGAATCTTCATCAAACATCATCTAATATATTTTTTGTTTGGTAGTGACAGAAATATGAAAAATTTAGCAGACAAATATAAGATATTTGTTATAATTGTTTGAAAAAAAAATGCATTCTATAATATTTGACAATTAATTAAACAAGTAAGGATAGTTCTCTTACACTTAGATAACATTCACTCAAATTTAACAATGTTATATGCCAAATAATAACAAAAATATTATATAAATAAGGTATAGTTAGTAAGTAAATGGTACATATATATGCACGAGACAACACTAATAATTGGTTTAATCACAATAATTTCGGTATCATGCACCTTTACACAAAAAAGTTGTCATGAATCACCCAAAAATATAATGATATTTTGCGCGTTATGACTCAGCTAAGTACTTAAATGATCAATATTATTTTGCATATTTTGATTAGTCATCAATACAATAATTTTTTTTGAACGTAACTTTTCGGATTTGATTAATCAGCAACCATCTCCGAAACTAACAAATGCGAGACATTAACAGGAGGTTGAAGACCCAACCATCCTTCCACACCTGACACTAAATTCGACGACCTACTTAAAACATGAGCTACTTGGTTCGCAGACCGACTAATCCAACTAAATTTAACAGAAATAAAATTAGTAGCAATAGACAAGATTTCTTTAACTATCAGACCTAAGGCACTGGACTCGTCCTCCCCTCGGGTATGCAAAGCAGTAATAACTTCTTTCGCATCCGATTCTATCTCAAGAGAACCCCACCCGCTAACCTCGATCCAACTCGGGGCTTCTCGAATAATTATCGCTTCGGCTATACGGGGTTGACATACTCTTAACCAACACGTTCGACCACCCCCAACGTCATCAATACAATAATTAATTGATATATATTTTTTACAAATATGTGAGATATTAACAAGAGTTATCTTTAGAGGTAGTGAATGTTTAGAATCTGAAAGCTAATAGATTCTTGATACATAGAACCTGTCTCATTATTATGTCTGATTATGCATGTTCAAATAATTAAAATACATTAATTGTGTTACTATATTAATTATATCATCGTAGTCTTCACTCTTCCGTGGCTTACAGGATAATTATATGTAGGCCCAATTCCCAAAATGTCAAACTCTACTTCTATAATTGGCCACTTTTAAAACTAGTTTTATTTACATCTCTATCTATAGAGTTTTAAGTAATTTAAGTTACAAGTTATTGATCAAGAGAGTCAAAGCAGCCACTGTAGCACAGTAACTCAATAGCTATTATTTTGCCATATTTCTTTATCTTCTTTTGTGCAAAAACCTACCATACCATTTTTTATTAATCTTTTCAAAAACATATACGTCCATCCTTCTCTCAGCCAAATTCAACGTAATGGTGCAAGGTATCATAACAACGTTACAATTTAGTTTTTAATTAATATTAACAATTCTCACTAAGCAATTCGATTCTACTTTTTGTGTAATTGATTAGTGATAAGTCAGTTATAAGACCTTCAAAGACTTGTGTTTCTCACCCCCTAGTGGAGGCGTCACCCGAGTTAGTTGTTAGCTCGAACCCGAGACCTCAAAAGAAATCCAAAGCACATCAACCGCTTGGCCCAACATGTCTTGATACATATATGTTATTCCTATGCTTTTTTTATATATGTACTTTTGACGATTTAATGTTAACATGCTAGACAAATAAAGGATGTAGTCAATTTTTTAAATAATTTGATATTTTGAGTCTGTAGATTCAATTTTTTAAAATAAACACACGTGATCGGCTGCACCAAGTTCTCGAATGTTATGTCAGATTAAGTTGACACGTCGTTAAGCCATCTCAAATTATTTCGAGATATTTTAGCTCACAAGGTCCCAAACCTCCTACTGTTTAAACCCGGCTCCGCCGGCTGCTAACAGAAGTTTCTGGACCCCACCTAACTTAAAAAAAGTTCAATGATTACAAGAGTTCCAAACATCTTACCATGGTGTCAACAACAGAGAAGCAAAACCCAATAAATATTACAATAATATTGCGTATGTGCTAGCACGTCCCCAATAAACAACACAAGTGCCAATCTGTCAACATGACGCCCAATCTCATTCTTTCTTATAACCCCACCTCCACTCCACACCCCTCCCTCTCCTCCTCTCTCCGGCCACCCAAACGACACCGTACCCTCCCCCCTCCGGCAACCTCCGATCATGAACCACCGCAGATTCTACACCAACCCCTTCGTCTCTGACAATCACGACGACGCCGTTTCCAACGACGACGCCCCTCCCGGCTCTCCCGGTCTCTCCGGCGACGAAGCCAAATCTCCCTCCGCACCTTCTCCCAAAAAAAGGTAAGATACTGATCTTTGTTTTCTGTTTTTAATTATCTAATTATTAATTTTACATAATATGTTGCTGAAAATTTGACCGTTGAATTGCGTGAGCAGTAAGAGAGGTGTGAAGAAGAGGGTGGTGTCGGTTCCGATCGGTGACGTGGAAGGATCTAAGAGCAAAGGCGAAGCGTATCCACCGTCGGATTCGTGGGCTTGGCGGAAGTACGGACAGAAACCCATCAAAGGTTCTCCATATCCCAGGTATGTAATGTAACTAATTTTTATTAATTTGTGTATTTTTCATCGAAATGGAATTGAAAATGATTGGGCATAGTTTTTAGCGAAACAAAGTGAAAAGTTTTCTTGTAATTGCCGCCGGCCGGGGAGGGAGCTGGTGATCTGGGTGTGAATGTGTTAGGAAGAGGCGTATTTTAGTGTAGAGGCGGCTGTGCTAAAATGCGCGTGGTAGTTGGGAACGTTGTGAAATTTTGATTCGTGAATCACGATCCAGAATAGAGCGTGTTGGTCACGCGCAGAAGTGGGAGGGCCAAAAATGGCAGACTTGACTGGTCTTTTATTTTTATCCGTTTTGTTTCTTTTGGGCAGAAGAATCCAATTTCAAATGAGGAGGTTGTTTAGTGCGTGTGTCCCCAGGTTCAATCGCACGTGTTTTGTAGACACATTGTGATTTCATTTTTCCTTTTTGTCCTCCCATTTTCAGAATTTTTTAATAATTAATGCATCTGAATTTTTATAAAAATTTGTTCTTGAATTATCTTATGCATAGCTGAAACCTGAAAAGTATATATTCATTCATTTTTATAAAATCATCGTGTAACTTGGTACAATAAAATGTGCCCACATTTTTTATAATATATTGGTTCACATTCATTTTAAGATAGAATAGATATGTTGTATATAGTTTGATAGTTTATGCTTCAACTTTAGACTAAAAAAATTGTTCTTTCTACTTTTCTTTGTAACATTTAAATTTGAATTGTGACTCTTTTTCTTCTTTCCAAGAGAATAGAAACAACAACTCCTATAGTTTTTTCAAGTGAGAGTGTTTTTTTAAGAAAATAACGGCATATTTAAGTTTAATCTAATTATTTTATAATGAAAAAGCAACTATTATCCAATCTATTTGAGTTAACCACATTATTAAGTTTTAATGTTTTGATATGTTGAAGAATCGCGTAATTCAATTTAAGCTTACGGAATATAAATTTATATAGATCTAGCAACATAACATGGCAGTAGTGGATGATCCATTGATTCTAAACTTCTACCCTTTCATACACAACTATAATTGAAATATGGTTATTTGAGGGATATATTTTTGTGATATGTATATGTCCATTAGTTCATTTATGATAATGCCACTTTATTAGTAAAATCGTACTAAAATCAGTAATAGATAAGATAAATTTGACTTTTAGCATATATTTTTTCATGTACACATTTTAAGACGTTACCAATAAGAAAATCATCCAAAGATATTAGTTGGGTCAATAATATTTTATTACCAAGTGATGAATGCAGAAAAAGATTTATAGTATAAAAAATATACTTGTTGTTGTTTTATGACTTTATCCATATTATTTTTTAACTACAATTTCACAATTGGTCACCCATATAATATAATAACGAAAATATATATTTTTTATAGGGGATATTATCGATGCAGTAGTTCAAAGGGGTGTCCAGCGCGGAAACAAGTAGAGAGAAGCCGCGTGGACCCCACCATGCTCCTAATCACCTACGCTTGCGATCACAACCACGCCGCTCCGGCCACCAAGCATCACCCTTCCTCCACCGCCGCCGCCGCCACCGTCGCGTCTCCGACCTCACCTTCTCCGACAACCTCCTCCTCTCCTCCCGCCAAATTCTCACCCGAGGACATCGCCGTATTCTCCGACGACAGGTTCCCTCAACTCGGCGACGACTCGCCGCTCCTCGCCTCCGAGTCCGGCTGGCTCGCCGACATCTCGTCCACGTCACTGCTCCACAGCCCAATCTACGGCGCTAGTGGCTGCACGGACGAAGACGTATCGATGGGGGTGTTCACCGCCAGGGAAGACGAGGAGGAGGAGTCGTTTTTCGCCGATCTCGGAGAGTTGCCCGAGTGCTCGATGGTTTTCCGGCGAAGTGGTATGGAGCCCGACGCGCGGGACAGGCAGTGTAGTTTAAGCGCGATACAATGTCTGGGCAGTACAGGATAATATTGTGTACCTTTTTTTTTTTTTACCTTTTTCTTTTTCTTTTCTGTCTGCACATTGTAACGGAACAAATCGCTATTGTAATCATCGGAACGGCAACGTACCAAGAGACAGAATAAACTACAAAATTGTATTTATTTATATTTTTTTTGGATCGTCCTATTTTGTCTATGTGGATATTATATATAAAAGTTTAATGAGAACAAAAGAAAGAGATTCGTAGATACCGTAAGCTTGTTCATGTCTTCTAGTGATTGGCATAATTGATGGACTTGAACATTCTTATTCTATGTAAAATCCAACTAGGTTTCTAAATTTGTGTGTTTTAATTTAATTTGGTCACTAAACTAATTTTTAATTAAATTTTCATCTATTTCGTTCAAGTCACATTGACCGCTCCTCGCTAAAGATATGGAAAAGGAGCTCTGTTTGGACTAAAGAGATGCGCCCCCGATTGGGGCCAAGGATGGGGGCACATATTGCCCCAACAGTGCACCTAACTCCTCGAAAGGCGCCCTTGATTGAGATTTTTTTATTATGAAAAATCACATGTTGCACCGACTGTGGTATCGATATCTCAAATGGTCCCTCAACCGCTATAAATGCATCTAAATTGAGACCCAGAAAACGCGTCATGTCTTCCCTCGGTGCTATATTTCCCCATTGTGTAGCTCCATTTAACAAGCAATGCCGTTACCTCGTAAGACGTATCACATCATCATCCTCCCCTGCACTATTTCACCAACAATGTTGCGACCTCATAAGGCATGTTATAGCACAACCCTTCGTTACTCCCCATTTGGTGTCTCGCGTTTTCCCTTATGTGTTGCACAGTTTTCCTAACAATGCCACAACCTCAAAACCTATAGGCACACTAACACACGTCGCCTGCTGTTTTGTTGTTACTCCCATCTCCTAAGCAACTTTTCGTTGAAAACGCAAAGTTAACAGAAGAGCTGGTATGTCCTTTGGAGGGACTTCTCCACCTCAAGAATTACCGCAATACTTATCTCCAACAAGGAGCTTTGAGGCTCCCAGAGAAGACTTCAACAAGTGGTCTCTACATTGGACAACTATGATATCTGATTTGTCGTGTCATAAAAGTTCACCAGCTCACCAAAACATCACGAAGACATTTCTCCCTATCAGATGTTATAACGCTACCCGAAACAGTAGAGATGCTTAGGAGTTTCGGTTCTCCCTACGATGATCGAAGGGCAAGTAGGAGATCTCCAGTTTGCTTGGCGTATGTAGACAACACATCAGAAAAGTCCCACTCTACATCAGCAACCAACCTTCCAATGACATATGACAAAAATATTTGTGAATATAAATATTCTTCCTTGGTATAAAGGGAGATCCACGTACAAAGTGATTCATTAAAGCTCTCTAACTACTTTCTCACACTAAAATATCCTGTAGCGTTTGTGCTTTTCAGTTGACATGTTCTTACTTTCACTTCTGAGACAGTGCCCCAAAAACACATTCGTCGTGTCCTCTTAACGTTGTTCTTGTGTTACCTTGTGTAAACAACAAGTTCTCTTCCAAGACCCAAAAAGCACTACAACATATAAAATAATTGGTTGCGGTTAAAAAATGCAGACTTAAGCTTTCGAGATTTAGATTTGAAACAATTCTAAGGAAATTCTTAAAAGATTATGACACACAATAATGAGATAGTAGATTGATTCAATCTTAAATTTAATTTTTAAAACATTTTTGATGATCTTGTGCTGAAGAGTAAAATACTTGTTAACTCTATCAACTCGATCGATGATATACATCCCGGGCTAATGACGGAGACTAATCAACCATCCGAACTTGTTATAATACACACAAAAATAGCTTATAATGTTCAATGAAATGACATGCTGTGAAGCTTATAAAGCAGCATACAATTACAAGAGCAAAAATCAGGTAAAGCAGCATCAATGCTCTTCAGAAAATGCATTTTCCACATTGGTTGCTACTTTTGCTGAATTTATCTTGGCTTCCATTTGAATTCAACACACAACCACAAGCATTGATAATACATATTCATCTTGGAAGACAAGGCAAAAACAATTACAAACTTCTTTAATTATTTGTTCCTACGAATCTTTGCCAAAAGACTTCTTTTAATGGGAATGTAAAGGAAACAAATCACAATGTTTCTATTTCACGAGACATGCAAACTTTTAAACTCTATGGTTCATTTTGAAGAAGTTATTTGAATTGATGCTAATTATCAACTCATTAAGGACCATTCCCATATAAAACTAAACTTCATCAAACACTTGAAAGACATCACAATATGATTAACAGAATCAATATGAACACAAATAATGAAATTCCAAATTAACCTAATTATAATTAACTTAACGAGTCATACATCAAAGCTGAAAAAGCAACTTGGGGTAGATCATTCTCTTCCCAAAATACTGGACTTGTCATAGAAATATAATGTCTCGCTAATGCGTCTTAACAACCATGGGCGGAGCTAAGTACAAACCAGTGGGGTCACGTGACCCCACTGAATTGGCT